>MJUU01065022.1:3454-13710 GCA_002080025.1 Modiolus philippinarum | reverse complement strand
TTTGTTTTGTTTTGTTTTTGTTTTTTGATTGGATAATGTATTATACATTTAAACAATTTTAGGGTCTGTCTGACATTACCTACTTTAAAAACAAAAAGGTGTGACTTGACCTCTCGTTCTAGAATGACTCTTTTTTTTCTATAACTACACTGGACAAACACAACCAAGAGACAGACGCAAAGTTTGTTATGTCACACCTTCTATGATCAAATTACAATACTAAATGATACTTACTACCAGAGGCCAATGTTCAAAAGAGACTGTACAATACAAATACCTAATACAAAGATTTTTTAAATAAATATCATCTATATCAATTAATTATGTCTTATAGATGTTTAATATGTATGCTTTGAAGAAGTTGCACTGATGTTTTATTCGGTATTTTATTATTAATCATTTAATTGATGTTACATTTAGAAACAGAACTTATTGTGCAGTCAAAGTACAATATGTGCACTTTGTATGGGTGGCAACAATAATACAGGAAAACACATTTTTAATGTGTAGCATCATTTATGCCCATAGAGTTTTTGATTTCATAGCTAATATAAAGTAGTTAATTATGCCGCGTGGCTAACATTTTTTCTGATTCTTTTCATCATGAATTATTTTGCATAATAAATTTCATACTGAAGCATTTCATCTAAGTGTTTGATTTTTATAGAAAATGCTATAATATATTCTTCTACCAAACTCGTTTACAAATATACAAAAGATGATAACAGGAAACATCTACAGTGGCTGAAGATTTCAGTCACATGCCACAATCAGCCAGTGAACACAAACAAGACAAACGTCAACAACGAAAAGAACTCGGGACAGCCAGAAAGTCAAATGTATGAGTATAAAAAGTCCTCCTCTCGCCTAACAAGCATGCTGCTAACATAATTCACGAAATTTATGTACGTTCAAATCGTAAAAATACCTTAGTTCCATGCAGTTAAGCATTAGTTATGACAATCAAAAAGTCGGTATTTTGTTTTTATCACCACTGAGTCGATGCCACCGCTTGTGGACTGTTAGTGCCTGAGGGTATTTAAGTACTTCAGTGCTGGCTAGAAAATTGATTTATTTAGATTTATTTGGAAACGTACAGTATCTTAATGATCCTTAATTTAAAACACTTTTATTTAAAACTAAGAGTCTCCCTATGACATAGCTATTTGGGGTTTTGGTCTCACACCATCTTTTACATATATTTCGGGATTTCCAAATGTTTTGATGTGATCTGTACTGAAGAGACATAAGTTGTTGAAATGGCCATATCCAGAAACTTAATTCTTTTAATCGGGTCAGTGTTGTTCATCGTGTGTGTGTGTGTGTGTGTTTCTTTGCTGTTTCCGATGTTGCCATGCATTGTTCTTGGATTTCACTTACTTCACTAAAAAAGGTAACTTTCGTATTTCGATATTCTTGTAAAATCGGCCCAGTGTGGTTAAAGTTCATGAAATTTTGGGGTATTCATGTAACAGCCACTAAACAGCGGTAAACAAATTGCCGCGAACTGCAATTTTTTGTGTGAAGTACCTTGAAATTCCTAATGCGTGGTCACGTTTGTTACACTGTCTTGTTTAAAATAAGTTTATTTTTTACATCTGTTGTTGCAATTTTATGAGGCCTAATGGTCGTTTTGGTGAATTATGATATATATTAGATTTCCCTTTTGAAAGCAAGATACCTGCTTTCTATGGTTTGATTTTGATACTCTTGTTTATAGACATTTGCACAATGTGTTTTATCAAAAGTTGTTTCTCGCCAAGATATAGCTGAAATATTTCTTAAAATTTGGCGTAAACATCAATCAATCAATTAATTTATTTCTGTTCTGTAGATGGCCATTTTCACAGTTTTGTCAAACGATCATGGCCATTACCAGGTAACCTGTTCTGCAAACAACGGCAGTGGAATACCGACGGAGCAAGGGAAGTGATTATAATAAATATCAAGTCCAATGACATGGCAAAACTGGCAACAAAGAAAAATAAAGACAAAATAAGGACGTGAGACAGCTACAATGCACGGCAATAAAAAGACGACATTAAGAACTAAGCAACTCATAATGTGAACTCCCATGAAAACCGGAGTGAAATCATGTGCTCTGGAATGGTAACCATGTCCTGCTCCAATAGCGACACCCGTTACACTATAAGTGAGGCAATCAAAATGTTTAATTAACATTTTGTCATAAAAACATTTAGCATGCCTGATAAAGATATAACAAAACTAACATTTTGCCTGTCTTCAATATATACATATACTAACGAATACAGAAGCGAAATATACATAATAAAAATATCATCCAAACTCTCAATACGGGACTTTTGACAACTCTTAGACAAAAAAGTCAATACATCAATACATTGAAAGGGAGTCACTAATGAATGCACACTGTTGAGCTAAGGGTTATTTATATTTAATCTACTTGTAGCGCTTCGTTTTAATTGTTTTCGTCAATTAATATTTAGTTCAACAATTTTCATATGTAGGACATATTATAAGTGAACTTCAATTTCATAAATAGTTTGTTTTTAGGTGGTATATTTATTTATTAGGTGGTATATTTATTTATTTATTTCAATATGTCAGGGATCCAGTTATCCGTCTTACTATTATTTGAGGAGATCGTTTCCGCCTTCAATTCCGGGCTTCAATTACAAGAGAGTTCCTATCTCGAAAGTCCCGTTTTGTTTTTCGTCAATTAAAATTTAGTTGGAGAACTGTTTTATAAATGCACTTCAATTTCATATTTTTTTTTCAATGAGGTAAATATTTATTTCAATAGGTTTAGAAATCCAGTATTCCTTTCTTACTGGTATCCGAGGCGATCGTTTTCGCCTTCAATTACACTAGAGTTCCTATCTCGAAAATCCGTTTTTTTTTACCCATCTATTATTTGTCTTGCACTTTAATGGTTCATATGACTTTCTGATGAGCTATTTTCATCATTTGGCATCCGTTGTCTGTATTTAAACAAAACATTTGCAGGATAGGTAGTTAACTATGAAAAAAGAAAGGAAATGGGTTAAATTTCAAGGAGAAAACATCCCATCTCCAGGTACAATGCATCTAGGGGTCTGTATATATGTTCCAGACCATACGCGTATTTGGACCGTACGCGTACGGTCCGGACCATACGAGTATTTTTTCGAAATACCCATACGGTCGGACCATACGCGTATGGTCCGACCGTACGCGTACGGTCTGGCTATTTCAAAGTCTTGTGTGTTCTTGGATAATATATCAATAAATTAATATACCGTATGCAATATTATTCAATGAATTAATCCCTTATGTTGAGAAACAAGTGAGATTTTCTAAAAATCATTATTTTAAAGAAACTATAGAGAATTGACTGTAATTATGTTTTGGAAATGACTTTATAAAATTGACTTATTAATTGAACGTTAGTGTTTCGTAAAAAATAAATGGAATGTTAATTGAAATAGAATACATGTATATGACCTTCTTGTCTGAAAATCCCTAGAAAAAAATCATTGAATACCACTTATAAGGAACAACATTTTTCCTAATTACCCCAAAAAGGGTTCAAATCCTAAAATCACAGTGTTCCAAAAAGGAAAACCCCATGTCAACGAACAAAAATCGTTATTTTAAAGAAACTATAGAGAATTGACTGTAATTATGTTTTGGAAATGACTTTATAAAATTGACTTATTATTATTAATTGAACGTTAGTGATTCGTAAAAAATAAATGGAATGTTAATTGAAATAAAATACATGTATATGACCTTCTTATCTGAAAATCCCTAGAAAAAAATCATTGAATACCACTTATAAGGAACAACATTTTTCCTAATTACCCCAAAAAGGGTTCAAATCCCAAAATCACAGTGTTCCAAAAAGGAAAACCCCATGTCAACGAACAAAAATTCTCAATGTAAAAATGAAGTTTATGTACTACCTTTAAACTTTATGGGGAAATGTGAAAATATATTTTTTTTTATTTCACTGCTTCTATATATAATTTCTTATATTTCAGTCATATAAGAAATTTATTAGTTTTATAAAGACATAATAATTTATACGTTTTTCAGTGGTAGTTAGTGCTATCAGTTTTGACTGAACTTACTTCTTTGTTTGAATAACGAATGTAGTGTCTGTCTTTTTCTTTGTACTCATACGGTCTAAATATACATGTATGGTCCAGCTCGTAGCAGACCATACACGTATACTCATACGGTCCGACCGTACGCGTATGGTCCGACCATACGCGTACGGTCGGACCATATGAGTATACGCATACGGTCCGGACCGTACGCGTACGGTCCAAATACGCGTATGATCTGGAAGATATATATATATATAGCAAATATATCAAATGATGTAACAGATATTTCCGATGATATAAGAATTAATGTCATGACAAGAACTACCTATTTTGCCTAATAAACATTCTTAAAAATCTCATCTAAAATTATCCAGGCAAATTTTGCCAAAGCTGTTTCTTTGATATTGTGTCTTTAACATTATGCTTGACCGGGACATTTGTTTTAAATTTGTCTATCTGGCCGTCGATAATTGTTAGTGTTTTAGTCAGTTTATCTGATTATGTATGCAAAGTACCACATCAAATCAAATCAAAGATAATCTCAGGGATTTACATATTTCATATCACTGGGCCCTACAGGAATTATTAAAAATGTTTTGTTTCTCGAAATACTGAACCAACTGTTACCAACAATTGTCAACTGAATAATCTTCTATTGTTTTTTTATTGAAATTTTGTCCTTAAGCTTTCAGTCTGCTCCAAAATATATGTTAAGCATTTCCCTTTAAGGGAAATGCAGTACATAGTGTGTAAAGGATTTTTTGCATAAACTGGAAGTGATGTTGGTGTCCTTTATTTGTGAAAGAAGAATGGCCATTTAGCCAGGAATTTAGTTCTAATCGTGGGTCATGTTCAAATGCTCAAATGTTGTCAAAAGTCGTCAAAGTCGTGTAAGATGGTCTCTGGTATGTTTACTTCATATGAATAAAACTGATATATGGTGAATAAAAGGGTATGGAGTAAATGCACATGAGACAAAGTCTCTACAAAAACGTGGTAAAAACAAGCAAAGGAACAACGCTTTCATTGTTGTTCTTCATCTTGAAGTCACCATGAGGCCTTCAACAATGAGCTTTGCTCATACCTCACTTGCATGTTTTCAAACATATATCACCGCGTCCAACGGAACATTTGGGGTGTCGGTTATGTGAAATGCGGGGTGTCTGTTTCGAAGCGAAGGATTAACAAACAATGCGAGTTCATTTTCATTTATAAAGATAAAGACAGAGAGTCTTGTCAAAATTATTACTGCACGGAATGAAGGTATCATCATAGTTTATAAAACTCTAAAGACATTTAAAATATACGCTTTAGATATTGCAAACACTCGAGCCCATCTTTACCATCGGGTGCGAAAACAGACAACATCACGTATTTTCCACCTGTAGTTTGTAAACGAAAGCTTATTGCTACAAAATTTTTGATTGTAAACCTTTGTAATTACAAGTTGAACTTGTTTCTATAAGTTTTCTAACCGAATAAACTACAAACAAAGTGAAACTTGCAAAAATAAGTTGTGAAGTATGGGGTGTTAACTTCATTTTCCTCATGGGGTGAAGGCTCTCGTTTGAAAGATAGATTGTTTTCAATCCAATTGTATATTATGAGCCTACAACGATACATATATTCGTTCCTTACACAAAACGTATACAATATTAATCGAAAGAGGATAACAGGAAACACTTAAACTGGCAAAAAATTGTAATCTCACATGCGAACTGCGCATGAAAAACACAAACGGAAGACAAAGGTAAGCAAAAAAAGTAACTCGGGATAGCCAGACTTGGTACTTTTGTTCAAACGATATCTTAAATATAAATACAATAGCTTTTGAATAGTTGATAACAAGATCAATTGATAGGAAGTTATCTGAAACATAAAATGCGGGAAAGTCATAAGCTCTACGTGGACGAAAGATAATGCAAGTTAACGCAGTTGCTGCGGGACAAAAACTTTAAAAAATACCTTGAAACAAATATTACGAACGACATAATAGGATTTACATCAACATTTGTCATATATGCAACGGATTTCAAGTTATCATCCAAAGAATTAATTAACTAATTAACCCCCGTTCCATTTAACACCACAGCAAAGGAAGGGTTTTCGGGCTAAATTGTTCTCATCTTGGTCGTGTGTCATTTTTTGCCCGAAGGTAATATCGGACCCCTTTCGTAATATTTTTTTCAAATTTTGTCAGAATACAACCTACTAAAGATTATATGCACCTGGCATTTACAAATTTTAAAGTCGATATTATTTTGTTAGTGTAAACTATTGTCATCACTTGTCGTTCGTACATCGTCCGCTAGCTTTTAACCTTTCATCGTTTCTAAAACCACTAAAGCAAATGTAACCAAACTTTTTATGAATGGTTTATGGAAGTTCCTCAACAAAGATTGCTCATTACTTTGTTTCGATTCAATAAAAAAAAAACATGACAACCAGCGCGGAACAAAGTTTAAAATTAGACCCTACGGGAAAACCTCATTTTATCCTATTTTCTGAAACCAGTAATGCAAAATCAACCAAACTTTACAGGAATTATGTCTTGAAGGTCATGTACAAAGATTGCTCATTTTTTATGACCTAACAAAAATTAGGCCGCCAACGAGGAACATAGTATAACATTAAACTTATGGGAAAATTGCATTTCATATCCTCCTCTGAAACTAGAGAAGCAAATTTAACTTAATCTTTGGAATAAATGTATGGAAGATAGAGATCCTTTACAATACTTATTTCATTTGGATCTGACAAACATGGATTTCAGTTGAAAGTATAGCTATATGAAGAACATTTTTGGGTCTATAGCATAGACATGCCCTAGAGGCATCTTGTCAGGTGAGCGATACAGACTCAGTCTCTGTGCCTTTAGTTCACTTATGTCAGAATGCTGTTTACCATATTTAACCAGTGTGCATTGTATATTCGGATTGATTAAGTACTGGTTTTGCTCAACATGTAGTAAAAAACGTTATCTGTAGGTGATATTAGAAAATGTTTAGTAAGGGCTAGAAAAGTGGAAGCCGGAGGTTTACTTTTTAGGCCATTGGGCAAAAATTCCATATAGTTATTATAATGAAGTCCGTGTTGATATGTCTTGACACTAACTTTTAGATATCCCAACTCAGCATTAGGTTGTCGGTTTAACAGTGATGAGGTAAAGTGACTGAATATATGTTAAGTCCTGTACTGGGATTATTCAGAAGTTATCGAATTGTTGAAGTATTAAAACAAAGAAATATTAAGAATCAAGTCATATTAGTATATCAAAAGATTAACCAGCATCAACTTGTTGTGCTCAAGGTTCGCCCAGAGAAAATAAATTCCCAAACACTTGTAGACAAAACTCAATGACATATTCCCTGCAATGTGCATATCCACTTGCAGTAATCTTTAAATGTTAAGCACAGAATTGCTATAAACAAATCTGACAAAAGGGCTATTGCGCGATTAAGCTTAAAATAGACTCATATCAGAGAAGATCATCGTTCCTTGACTGATTATGCTCCTCTCTTAGATTCAATGAGTACCAGTCGAATAACATTTTTGAATGGACCAGCAGAAGGCCTTTCTGACCAGTTGGTCCAGTAGTTATTATATTTTAATTGTCCCATACATTTCTGAGGGCCCAACAGATGTTTGGCTTATAACCTGAATACCTTTGCAAATCTAGCGAAGGAAAAGTTATAAACATGATTTAATCTATTATTCTTGAATTGTAATATTCATTTATGTTGCAAATATTAAATTAATTGCTATTTTCCTGTTTGGACAGTCGAAGGGTGTTATGTAGCGTATTCGCATTGTGAATTTTCACATTTAACTTCTTTAGTGGCCATGTTTCTGTTCCTGTCGTAAAAATAGTACTTTATTATAGGTAAAACAACTAATAATTGCGCTGTAGCCGCAAAATCTACAATTGGATTGAAAATAATCTATCTTTCAGACGAGAGCCTTCATGAAGTTAACACCCCATACTTCAGTTTCACTTTGTTTGTAGTTTATTCGGTTAGAAAACTTATAGAAACAAGTTCAACTTGTAATTACAAAGGTTTACAATCAAAAATTTTGTAGCAATAAGCTTTCGTTTACAAACTACAGGTGGAAAATACGTGATGTTGTCTGTTTTCGCACCCGATGGTAAAGATGGGCTCGAGTGTTTGCAATATCTAAAGCGTATATTTTAAATGTCTTTAGAGTTTTATAAACTATGATGATACCTTCATTCCGTGCAGTAATAATTTTGACAAGACTCTCTGTCTTTATCTTTATAAATGAAAATGAACTCGCATTGTTTGTTAATCCTTCGCTTCGAAACAGACACCCCGCATTTCACATAACCGACACCCCAAATGTTCTGTTGGACGCGGTGAAATAAAAATATATGCCACACTTGTATGTTTTCTGAGATATGGCTGCAAAAAGCCCCTTTGTAAATTTTAGACATTTTACAGTGTATGTGAAAATAATACTACTCGAAGGACGTAGAGAACCAATACGACTTTCTTTTTTTAGAGAGAGAGAGCGTGTGTATAAGCATTTGTCCTTTTGGTTCTGGGAGTGTCATACGACGAATTTAAACAAAAACCTACTAGAATTTCTAAATTTGTCAAAGTTGCATTTTAAAGTGCATGTTAATAAACTACATTTGAATAGATTTTGTTATGATAGTGTATATACCTGATGACCTATTAAACAGTTTTTGAGAAGATTTAATGAATTCACAAAATTTATGGGCTGAAGGAAATAAATTCACGAAAAAGTGGCCCGATACCCCTTACGAAATCTATTTACAAAAGGTCAAAAATACCGAACTACCACCCATTAGTTTGAAATATAATTCTAAAATAATAATTCAGAAGTTGAGAAATATACTAAACAATTGGATAAAAGGGGACAATTAAGAAAACGTTGGAACACTTTCCGATATAAGGTCTATACATCCGTTAATGGCCACCATGAGCACAAACTTTGTGTGCATCTTTGAAGATCCCATACATTCACGGTATCTCTGTGACATTATGTTGTTGTACCAACTGACAAGGCCCATTACAACATCACATTTTTCCGCAATTTTAAGGCACTATACATTGATCCTATAGTGAATGAGATGTGTATTGACAATTCAGTTGGCAACCGCCTTCCTACAAACTCTTGAATACAAAGGAAGAGACATCCTCAACAATTACAAAACAGAATTGTTTTTTTTTTTTTTTGTATAAATTTAAATGAAGAAAGCTAAATATACTTTATAATAGATCCAGAGTTTACTGACACCTCGACTATGACTTCATTTGCAGTATGATGAAGTGCCACCTCGTGGAGCAAATCATACTTACCTTTCCGGAACACCTGATGATACCTTCAGCTTTTGTGGGATTTGCATTACTATTGATTTTTGCTTTGTGGAGTTCTTGATTTGTTTTGTCTTTGTCATGTTGTTTATATATTGTGGTACATTTCAATTGCGGTGTTCTCGGATTTTTGTGTGTATATTTTCCCTTTTCTGCGCCTTTTGCTTCCGTTTCCGACTCTTGTGGCTAAATTACCTCCAAGAGATTATTGTTTTCTTTGATGTCAAAATATACCATTTCACGGTATTCCGGGCATGTCTGATAGGGGCGAATTTTCAGGAAAGATGTACAAATTGTAAAAAAAAAATGCTGGAAACTATCATGGTTACAGAACTAGTGCTGAGCAACACACACATACTTCCACGTACTTTTATAGCATCTCCCCTCTTTCCAGAAAATCTGCCCCTATCCAACATGGCTGCAATAACCGTGAAATGGTCTATTGAAATCCCCACTTCACCATTTCCAAGCTTCTTCTTCTTCCATTTACTGCCCACTTTCATCTTGTTGCAGTAGACGTTAAACAATATTCAATCAATCAATCAATCATCTTGTTGCATATACATGTACTGGCATGTCAAAAATAGGAAGTAGTATTATACTTGAGCGAGTATAGCTCATCGCTCAAGTATAATACTACTACAAATTTTGACCCCCTAAAAAAACCTCAAAAGACCTAAAAATAACATAAGTTTTGTCAAAAAACGTAAAAACAGCACAAAAAACCCTATATTTTTTCTACCCTAAAAAATAAAAATAGGCACAAAAACACCCCCCAAAATATTTACACAGAAAAAGTTATAAAAAAAATTTTGACCCCCCC
>MJUU01065019.1:11984-26556 GCA_002080025.1 Modiolus philippinarum | reverse complement strand
ACGTTATCCAATGTTACTTAAAATAAGAAATTTGTTTACATTTTTCTAAACCTGGCTAAACATTATTAAACCGAACTAAACCAATTATACGCGAACTCTTGTTACCTAAACTGTATGCCGAGAACTCAGCTTAATAGGGTGACCACTTGCATTTTAAAATTCAACAGAAAAAAAAACGCCACTTACTGCAGTAATCGCCATTAAACTTTGTTGGGTGAACTTGCACGGAAATCCAACCGTTTCGTTTTTACATTGTGAATTATTAACAATCAAACGCTCAAATGGCTTTCATTGCAAGATTTTTTTTTATTTAAATAAGGAACAACCATCCTTATATTGAATTCACGCATAACTCTGCCGTTTGTTAATTTTGGCTTATAATTTATATTGAAATGCGCATACTAAATTCACAGTAACTTTGGTATTTTGTTATTCACTGGGCTGATGCCACTGCTGGTGAACTGTTAGTGTCCAAGGGTATTCACCAACACAGTAGCCAGTACTTCGGTATTTGCCCCAAAACCGAACTTATTTCAAAGTTGCAATATCTAAATTTAAGACAACATCTAAGGAGTATCCTTCCTGCATAGCTCTTTCCTTGGCTGATTTGGCTTTACTATTAAGATTATATTGGTAATTTGTACTCTTTCATATTTTACACGTATTGCGGTATGTATAGATTTCCGAATCCGAATTTATTTGATCGTCAATGAAGAGGCATAAGTTGTCGAAATGCGCATACGAAGAAACTGAATTCACATTGACTTCGGTATTTTGTTCCCGATCTTTGAATCTTAGAAGGCATGGACTTGGCATATGCTTCACATTCTCTGCATTGCTAACTGCACCAGTAGACCATCCGTACATTCAGATAAGAAGATACTGTAAACTGTGCCAAGAGGATTAAATTGTTGACGTAGTAACGTAAAATCATCAGTTGATGTACAACATGAATTTGTGTTGTTGTCTATTGTTCTTATGACATACTATCAGTTTCTTTTTTTTTATATAGATTTTTGGCACAATTAAGTTTTTGCTATTTTTTCTTCCACCAAATGTTGGCTATTCTTAGCCAAGACATCAGCAGAAAATATTTTGTCCAAAGCGGTTCCGCACTTGGCAAATAGACGATGATTTTATTATTATTTTTTTTGCGATGTTTTCTGACCTAACATTCTAGATTTTACATTCTAAGATTCCATTTGCTAGCATACAAATACTCTTTCTAGTCGGTAATTTCAATTCAGATAAAAAAGGCACAACAATTTGCGTCGTAATACATCGACAAATGCCGAAGAAAAAATTATGAGAGGAGGAATTCCAAAATCTAGAATCAAGGCAATTCATATCCAACACGAATTGAAGGGCTGAAGCGCGTGACAGAAACTATAAAATCAATCATTTTACAACAAAAACCTAGCCATTTTTCATTAAAATTTTAAGCGGTACGATATTTTTATATACTAGCCATAAGAAGAAACTATACAAAGGTTACAATATCATAGTATCAAAATTATTTACAGCTGAGTAAAAATACAGGAGAATGTGTATTTAAACTATACTGCGGAAAGAAAAATCTGGAAGCTGCCATCAAACGTCATAAGGATTTCAGGAATGAGCTCGTGTCAAATCGTGAAATCTGAATATACGAAAATTGCATGAAACTGTTTTTAGACTGATTTGCGGGCTTTAGTCTAAGACTAGGAGGTTGAGATTTGTCTGATAAATTGTATGTCTCCTCAAGATCTAAAAACAAGAAATCAAATTCAAAATTAATGGCATAATTTCTGTTTTAAAGATTTTTTTACGTGAATGTCGTGTAAAGCCACTCTTCACGACACAGTCAGGATTTTTTTAAAATGTTTGAAAAAGAAGGACAAGAATTAACTCAAGAATGTATGCAAATGTCTGTGTATTGAAAAGTTTTGCAAATTTATCCGGTGTCAAATGTTTTGGTGAAAAAAATGGATTTTTTTCTAAGCAAAAAAAAAAATGGATTTTTTTCTAATCAATAATGGATTTAAAGATTTTTTTGTTTCACTTTTTGCCTGCCACACATCTGAGATCGAAATGTTCTTTTCATTTTTAACTTTTAATCAAACATTTTTCATAAAGAATCACCTTTTGATAAAAAAAGAACTTAAAATTTAATGTCGTCTTGTGACGTAATTATTCCATATTTTTCGAAAATTCCTCATGAAAAAAATTGCCAATGATTTCTTTTCACCTGCATTAGACTTGTATACAATTTTACTATACTTCAAAAATAAAGGAAAAAGAAAAAAGGTATTGTTTCTTTTTGTGGCTAGTATATATAAAAACTTAGAAAAAAATCTTTCGCCTGTTCCTTTATTTTTCAGCTTTACAGTACTTAACGGAAGAAAGTCATGACCCTCTACAGAAATAATATCGAAATATTGCCTCCTGAAATTCCTATTTACTCTTCTGTAGCTTCAGAAAACAGCTTTATTGTATCAATCCAAATAAAATATTTCCAAATTTGTTTGATATTTGCATAAAATAACATTAAAATTAATTGATACAATCAATTCCTATTTGATTAAATTATTTCAAAAGTTAAATGCATTTAATTGACCAACTCGTATAAATACTTCGTGGAATAAAATCAATTTAGAACAATATGGAATACTGATATTCTGTTTATACATGGATATTTGCTTGATTAGAGAGGCTGATTGTATCACTGTTGACATGTTTCAGTTGAAATATGCTAATGATATACATGCAAAAATCCATTTTAGTTAGACTGTTGCATTAAGAGATGTTAAATTCTGTAAATGTTTGTTTTTTCTGGTGTATGTAAATAGAGTGTGAAGCCTAAATGTTTGTTTTTTCTGGTGTATGTAAATAGAGTGTGACGCCCTCTCATGAATAAATGTGGAAAATGTGCTGGTTGAGGCAACACACTGAAGAGGTGCAAAATTATACTAATACATGATTTATAAGTCTTTATTTTTTTCTGAAAATTATTGTGTGAACCTCGTCTGTGTTGAGGTCTGTATAAGCTTCAGTACTTTTCACTTAAGTTTCTGTAAGTGTTTACTTGTTGCACTACAAAGTGTGATTTAAAAAACTGAATAAAATGCTTTAAAAAGAATTGTCTTAATTAGACCAAAAATTGTTATTGTATCAGGATCCCAAACAAACTCCAACACAGACTTCCACACGTACTAGGCAACCTTTCGGCTGAGTTTTATTAAATTCTGCGAACTTTTAAATTTCACACTTTTTTCCGTTTACATGGTAATGGTCGCCACTTTGAAGTCTATGACAGCTGAAACCAATTTCCAGTATGTTAGATTACCTTTCTTTAAAATTTTATCAAATTCTGATCACTTTTAATTTTTGCCGTTTCCATGGCAACCGGTGAATTTTTTAAGACTGGATTGCACCTTGCAATGTCTTCATGGTGTAATAAATACAGCGTGGTACCATCTTTGATAAATATACAGAAAGCACCCGTCGATAAAACATGAAACCTCTTTCCTCAAAATTAAGGTATTTACTTTTGAAATATTTAGAGAACTATGACATGAGGACTTGTATATTGAAAATTCATAAGGGTTAATGACTCAGCAGCTAATGTTTGTTTGATGTAAGTAGACAGATTGTAATGTCCTATTTTGGATACCTATGGATGAATATGCTGAAAGGAAACTAAATTTTCTTCCTGAAAATAACTGTGGTGACTTCTTGATTGTTAAGATGTCTCTTATGTAAAAAACTTCTATCAGAGTTTCCGACTCAGGCAATCCTCAGTTTCTGACATAAATCTTTTCCCTCTTTCTGAAACCGTTTCTCGGCGCTATATTAAGGTCAAGGACAAACACTTTAATCTTTTTGAAAAGTTGTTCTCGTCAGTTCTAAATTTTACTATTAGACATTTAATGGTTAACCACTGTTGCTTGTTGGACTACTAGTCCTTAATTATATTACTACTTGTATGTCGCAATTTTTATCTGTGATTCTCTACTCAGATAACGAGTATTTGGGACTTCTAATCATCAGTTGCATTATCAATAGTGTAACACATGTTTCGTTGGCTCAAATTCATCGATGGTATTACAATGTACTAGTGATGGAACAAAACTGCCTGGTAACTTATTAGACATCATTTATCTGTTGGTGATCTATTATGCAATCAAACATTGTGTTACATGTAGACAATCAATCTGCGATTATTTTGGACCTGTCAGTCTATTTTAACTTATACATGTACATAAATAACTTACTTAACTAATTACCGTCTCTCTGTTCGGAGAATCGGGTCCTTTGCAAGACTTCTCCAAAGATCTCTATCTACTGCTTCTTTGGCTGCCTAAGAAAATCCATGTTTGAAATCCCATATGTTCTCCACCAGGTTTCTTTTGGGATTCCCTCTATTCTTCGTTTTGAACTTCGGTATTAAGTTATTTGGAGTCTATTTAACTGCTAATTAAGCATGTCTGTTTTTTTTCCATTCTTAACAAAAGTCCGGGCCATTTCAATCTTCTTCACTTGATCGTAAAGCTTACTTCATTCATTCCAGCTTTTCTCCTTACTTCTTCGTTTGTTACTAAATGCGGCCAGCATATCCTAAGTAGCCTTCTTAGACATTGGTGCATGAATGTGTCAACTAGGTTCTCATCTGACTTTGTCATTTTCCATATTTCGCTCCCCTATAGAAGTATGATTAATACCTTTCAAATTGCAATGGTGAAATTTCTACGTTTTTTGACCTGATTGTTTTTCAAGATAGGGGGTAATCTGATGTAAGTTGATCATGTCAGGCTTCTGGTATCATCATAAGTACCTCCTATTGTGTTCATCACAGCTTTAAGATATATGAATGATTTCACGTCCTCAATTTCTTTTTTATCTTTGCTACTAGTAGGTAATGTTGGAATTTTGTAGCATGACTTTTGGTTTTGAAGCCTTGACCAGTGGAATGGGCATATTTGCTTACATTGTTGAATTTGTTTTGTAGTTGGTTTTTGGTGCTTGATAGTAGGGCGATTTCATCAGCAGGGTCAAGATCGTCTAACTTGCATGTAAAATTACATCGAATTCCTGCGTTATTTGTAGCTGTACATTTCCATATACTCGATTATTAGGGGAAAAGGAATCCAGACATATAACACTTTTTTTTCTTATTTGATTTGATGTTGAATCAATTGAAGATTTAATCTGATATGACTACAGCACACTCGTAATTTTATATATGCATTTAATTAGTATCGTCATTTTTTTCAGGGATATAGTTAGTATGACATTATCTTCCAGAAGGTGTCTTGATGTCCGCTGTCAAAAGCCTTTTCAAAACCGATGAAACCTATGAATGTGTAGGTTCGAGCTCCATTCTATTGCTTGTCCTGTGATGTTTCTTAGTATAACGTTTTGTCTGTTGTTCTACGCCCCTTCTCTAAATCCTTCTTACTCTTCTCGTAAGCACTTGTCGACTTCCTTGGCTATTTTTGTGATGATGTTTGTGAGACTTTTTTTATATTATTGGTAGGAATGTTACGCCTCGTGAATTTCCACAGCATTTGCTGTCCCTTCCTTTTGTAGCTTTATAATTAACCCTTTCGCTCAGTCAATTGTCATTTTTTCTTCATTCCGTACTTTAATTAATTTCTTGAAAATATGTTCTGAGGAATTATCAGTTCAGATGTTAAGCTGCATATTCAATGCGTGTTTCTTTTTAAGTTTTATGATGTAGATGTTATTTCGTCTACAATTGGCTGACATGTGTTGTCTGTTAAAATCTGTTCTATCACTGTTGGTCCTATTGGTTTTGGTCTGTTATGTCCTACCTTGAAATGTTCTTGCGTTCTTGATTTGATTTCGTTTTTCTTTTTTTTAGTTATTTATTTATTTAATTTTTTTTTTTGCTGTCAATAGGACTCCGTTTTTATCTTTTATGTATGTGCTAAACTTCTTTTGTTTCTGCTTTGCAAAGAGTTTTTGTTATGTCATAATTTTCTCTCATGTTGCCTTTGTTGGTTGCTGTTTCGATATCATAAATTCACTGGTTCTTCTCAATTTTATACTCTTTTTAACGTATTTTTCTTTTATGTTGTATTCATGTTTCACCTAAAATATCCACTCTTGATTATATTTCTTTCTTGGACCAATGATGTTCTGTGATGTTTCGATATATATATCCAGATATTCTGTAAATTTGTTCTCTATATTTTGGTCATCACGGACAGCTAGGGAATTGTCTCTATTTCTTATTTCTACAGAGAATCTTTCCTTTATTATTTCCTTTGTATTTCTGGTATTTTTAGCTTGCATGTTTCGTATTTGTTTGATGTTGCAGGTTTTCTTTTGACCTTGTGCAGTTTGAGTTTGATTACTCTTGCATCTTCATCTCTCATAACTTTGACATCATTTATGGACCGTTTGAACTTTCCATTACTTCTTACATGGTCTATCTGGTTTTTAGCGTTTGCTGCTTGATGTCCATATGTAAAAACGATTTTTCTTTGGATTATCGTTTGACGTCTTAGGTTGTATGAACGTCATTGATTATGAAGCACAACTAAGACATATGACACAGTCTTCCATGGGAGTGATGATATTGTACACAATAAAACTTACTTAAAGCATAAATATTATGAAAGAACCTTAGTGAGCATGTTCACATTACCCACGCATCCACATATGGGATAATCAGAAATACTGAAGTCTGAAATAAAGTGAATCTGCTCACATACATGAATAGAGGCCTTGCCAAAGAAAATCCTAAACTTGAAATAGTACGGCGCATGTTTTTGCTTTATGATAGACAATTCTACAACATATGAAAGCAATCGGGCAAGCGGAATTTAGGGGAGTTGCAATAGCACGAGGATAATTTTTACAGATGTAAACAAACTTCAGTTTTTAGATTTTATGAGAAAAATGCCAGAGGAAACACACATTTAATATTATCCGATGGAAAATATAAATAAGTAGCAGACACTACCTTTATAACACAAAGCACGGATTTATATTTTTGAAGATAATCAAGAATTATTGAAAACTCAAGTCAGTTAGTCTAAAGGCCCTAGAAACTCAGTCCGTTAACTAGGTCAGTTGAGAGTAAATCTGATAGTTCTAGTGTCGTTTCCCGAAGCAGATACGACACATACGGGTTACTATCCAAAGTCTGTGGTCCTTTACTCGTGTCGTCTTTTGGTTTCTTCATCTGCATTTGAATTTGTAAGGCAGCTTCCAACTAAACTTTAGAATATTAAAAAACAACCAATGTTTTAGTTGTACAGCCTCTTTCGGTATATAGTCTTCCAAATGTTTAGATTTGATCTGCACTGAAATAAGCTGTCGATATGGCCATCTGCAGAAACTATATGTACATTAACTTTGCTATTTATTTTTTAAAGGTTAACCGGGTCAAAAATAAACAGATTTCAACTCAACTTATAGGTACATGTAATCAGTTTGTGCAACTTTTAACTTAAATATCATATATCTGAATTCAAACTTCAACCGAGTAGAAAACAGATTGCATCTTAACGTTCCTTTCAGGAAATCTGGTTTCCATTACCCAGTACTGCATCAAATAAATACTTTCCGGTTTTAGAGGTTCCCCTAGTCAATAATAGCTCATTTTAAGATGCCACTCCAACGTCTAGGTCTAGGTTCATATCACTGAAAAGTTGTGCACCTTACAATTCAATTATTATCATATTGATTTTAGATGGAAAGCTCACTTCAACATTCCAAATAAACTTTTAAACACTCAAGTACACCCATTTTCTTTTCTTTTTTCATTTTTATTCAAGCTCTCAACGATCGGAGAATAGCTAACTTATTCACCCCCAACTACATCATAACTGTAAATCATTGGTAGTCTTTGATTTTTTGGTTTGAATCTGATAATTACATTCATTCCGTTTCGTATTGAAATTATCGTATTTGATTGGCTACGAGTACTTACGATCATTTCCGTAACTGTGTTTTATCAGTCAGTAAAACTACATCAGCAAGTGTCATCTTGACAACGATCAAAGTAAATCAAAGCTCCTAACTCGAAAGCCCTGAAAATCTACACGTGGCAAAACTTCGTAGTAATCCAAAATACTGCTGCATAGAAAATAACGAATTAATATGCTTTATTGGCCTTAGAGGTCTGATTTGATCAAGGCGAATAGAAAGTACAATTTATCAAAGTGAATAAAAAATCACAAACAATTCCGTTATCACGTGAATATGATCGAAATGAGTGATTTTTGTATGGGTGTCCATTTCAACTCATGTGTTAAATAGCCAATCGAGGTAAACAAATACATTTTCCGATTTGAGAACTGATTCGATTAACACGAACAGAAGGTACAGTTTATATATAAAAATTATTATGTTATTCCGTAAAACGTGAAAATAATCGGATTGTGTGATTTCGTATGCATGTCGATTCCATTGCTATAAATATGCAATACACATGACACAGGTAAACAATAACAAAATAACAAATGTTATTTTTATCTTTGACAAAGTTCTACGCGACAGTATTACTGGATTTATTCCAAGAGACAGGGGCGTAAATACTGTGAATATTTATGTACTGTATGATAATATCAATTTTATATAGCAACACCGTCAATATTCGACTTACAAAAAGGATTGTGAAAGAAATTTATGCACTATATTTGATCGGAAGCATGTAGCTTTTCAAATACGTTAATAGGCCTGTGGTCTCTGCAATATTTTGTAGTTTTATTGTCGTGTAAAAGCGTGGACCGTAGCACATTTTTCACGTGAAACGCTAGCGCGTTTCATTCAAAATGTGCGACGGTCCACGCTTTTACACTCCAATAAAACTACAAAATATTGCATTCAATTCTTAAATGAACATTGTGTCTGTTTGTGGTCGAGTTATATCAGAGATTCTTGAAGGCGTTTTCCATAGGGGCCAATGCTAAACTTTTATCCCATTGGTGGTTATCTTGGATGAGTTGCATTTTAAAGGGAACTGTCTTAGGGATATTGTGACTAAGTTAAGTTAAAAGTTGATTGGAGGAGGTTTCACATACGGTCCAATTTTAAGGTATGCTCCCAATGACCACCATTTTCCTGTCCATCCCATTTATGATCTAAACACCTTTGCGAAAACCCATTTCCAACCACTTCGGTTTCGGCATTTAGATACAGTAAAACAGTTCCGGTTATCAAGCCAACACCTGATCTATGGCTATGAAAGATTTCACACCTCTCCTCCTAAAAACAGTTCATAACACTGTTCATATTTTGATACAACAATTAGAACATCGCGTCCTGGAAAAGTTTAAGTTATGTATTGTTGGTCAACTCGTGTCGATGGACCGTATCTGGAAGCAAAGGGTGTTTGTACCTCCACTTGAACGGAGAGTTAACCAGGAAAAGATAACAAAACTTTATTGAAAGGGCTATTGTGATCAAATTGTTTCCTTTGGCTCAAGGTTTAAATCATGGAACTGTCCCCATACTGTCCAACATTTAACTGTTTTTTCCACTGGTGACAATAATGGACCTGTGACCCCTTTCTTTAAGTGCAATAATACAAAAATCATTATGATCAAGTTTGGTATCTATTGGGAAAAAGTATTAAAGGAGACTGTCTTTTTACATGGTCCAATAAGAAATAATGCTTCTAACCGTTGGCCATATTGGTTAAAGTGCAAACCCGACAAACATCTTTTTACAGTAGTCAAATGTGGTCCTAATTGATTAGGTAATCTCAGAGGAGATCCCTGGCTAAATAACAAACCAAAAAATATACGGGAAAAGCAAAGGACCTTTTACAACAAGGTTTGTTTCGATTGTTCATGCAGTTCCAGGGGAGAATATCTTTGAATTAGCTTTTTAAATAGAGTCCAATCTGAAACAAACTTTTTCCGTTGCAGTCATCTAGGATGAGGTGAAGACTTGCCTGCAGACACATTTGAAGGACCGACTAAGGACTAAATCATTGGGTTTGGCTCCTTTTGGCCAAGATGCAAAAGAAGAAAACTTTATGTTTTTCCCTAAGGTCCGATATTAAACAAACTTGCTGTCATCTTGGATGAGGTGCGGACTTGTCGGAAACATTTCAAGAAGTGACCTTCCGAAGATGATTGTGATCGAGTTTTGTTTTAATTGGTTTTGTGGCTTCAGAGAAGATCGTTGAATGGTTTCTGCCAGGGTCCAATGCTAACCTATGGTGTAACAATGGTAAATAGGTTTGGTTAAATTGACCATGTAGTAGCCATGGGCTGAAATCACTTTCCGTGCACCCCCCCACACACACACTTATGATCCAGACCGATTTTTTTCAGTCCTTTTATATCCCCTCTTCAAAATAAAACATGTTAACACGAATATAACCTGCACGCATAGACAGTATAGGGCCACTTTTATAGTACACAACACAAAATTCTTGTATTTAAGTTTTATTCTGAATTTTATCTTTTAAGCTCCATAATTTTTATGTAGATGAGTTAGATGTACTGAAATTTGGTATCAAATTAAAGCTTATTGAATATACTTTACAATGAGCACAAGTTTTGGCACATTACGCTATTTTTGTGATCTGGGGATGCAAAAAATATACCCCCCCCCTTGCTAAAAATAGCGAAACTGACGATTTTTTAGATTTCAATTCCT
The DNA here is from genome assembly GCA_002080025.1 of Modiolus philippinarum. NCBI lineage: Eukaryota > Metazoa > Mollusca > Bivalvia > Mytilida > Modiolidae > Modiolus > Modiolus philippinarum. Next base: position 15,933 of record MJUU01065019.1, on the reverse strand, counting down.
TTCAGATGAATAAATCTCATCATTTGATCTAGTTTTTATGCCTAATTTATCAGTTGTGATACAATGTTGAAAAATAAGACCATTTAAGTCCTAAAAATTTTGATTTTTGGAATAAAATGTCTGAAAAATCGAAATTTTCGGAATTTTAGATATTTTCACAAATTCGTCTTTCTTACTTCTTGATCGTATAAATTTGAATATATATCTAATAATTGCCAATGCAGTAATGATTTATGATATGTAAGCAACAAATTGCTTGAAAAATTTTTAGAGTCAGTCTTATTGTGGGATCAGAAATGCGAAAATTAGCACCCCTCCCCCTTAAAATTAAGAGAAAATTTAAAATATTCGGGCTCTAAATGATAAAAAGATAATGTATAATGCAAATTAGTGTGTATTTCACTAAAGCTGATATGCAGAAGCCCATTTAAGTAGATTCAAACTTTTTAAGGGGTCTTTTTTGGCCATTCTGCTCGAAATTTTATGAAAAATGGGAATTTTCCGTTTCTCAGAAATATTGCTAATTTGACTTAGAGATGTAAAAACTTCACGAATATGGTAACTAACGTAAAAATGTTGATAAAATATTGTTTCACTATATCTAAGCTATTAGAAAGAAAGCTTTTGAACATTTTAGACTAACTAAACTCTCATAAATTGCAAACATATTACCCCCCCCCAAAAAAAAAAAAATTTCAGCACAATTTATTTCATTTTATTCAGCTTGAAAAGCCTGAACATTGTATAAAGGTCCAATAATATAACATTTCAAACACAAAAATGCACAGAGACTCCATAAATAACAAATAAGGGTTTTGGTTATTTTTATGCGAATATAGTGAAAAAAAATGATCACTTTTAGGTGAATTTGTTGGGGTAGGGGTAAGATTTGAGGTATTTAGGGTCACATAAAACACTCTTTGCTTTTCTAAACAATGTATTAAGACAACTAATGTATCGTATAGAACAATTAAATGACACATTTGCCGACATATCCTCCAGATTTGACATATATTACGACTAAACAGTGAACGTTGGACAAATGAAATACAGAAAATCCCCATTTTTCATCAATTTGGGGCAAAATATTGAGTTTAAGTCAACAAATGGCTGTTAAAATACCAAAACATGATGCTATACATACAACATTGTCATATATAACACACATTTTTCGTGTTCTGGTTATTTTTATGCGAACAAAGACATAAAATTGACCATTTTAGGGAAAATTTGTTGGAGTAGGGGTAAGATTTTCGGTATTCAGAGTCACATTAAACGTTCCTTGATTTTTAAAACACTGTTTCCAGACAACTAAAATATTCCTTAGAACAATTAATTGGCATATCTGCAGATACATCCTCCAGACTTGCCATAAATAACGGGTTAACAGTGAACTTTGACCACGTCTGAAATGTTGAAAATTCCCATTTTTCCTCCATTTTGGGTACAATGTTGAGTTAAAGTCAACAAATGGCTGTCAAAATATCAAATCGTTATGCAATTCATGCAATATTATCATATATTGAACACACATTTTGCGTGTTTGAGTTAATTTTATGCAAACATAAGACAAAAAATTGACAATTTTAGGGAAAATTTGTTGGGGAAGGGGTAATATTTTCGGTATTCAGAGTCACATTAAACACTACTTGTTTTTCTAAACAATGTTTTAAGACAACTAATGAATCGCTTAGATCAATTAGATGGCTATTCTGCAGATATATCCTCCGAATTAGACATATTTAACTATTTAACAGTGGACTTTGGATAAATCTGAAATGTAGAAAATTCCCATTTTTCATTAATTTTGGGACAAATATTGAGTTTAAGTCGACAAATGGCTGCTGAGATAGCAAATTATAAAGTAATCCATGCAACATTGTCATATACATCACAGATTTTGCGTGTTCTGGTTATTTTTATGCGTACATAGAGAAAAAATTGATAATTTTAGGGAAAATTTGTTGAGGTAGGGGTAAGATTTTCGGTATTCAGAGTCACATTAAACACTCCTTGTTTTTCTAGGCAATTTTTTGAGACAACTTATATATCCCTCAGAACAATTAATGGGCATATCTTCAGATATATCCTCCAGATTTTGAATGTATAACGATTTAACAGTGAACTTATGATAAATCTGAAATGTAGAAAATGCCCATTTTTTCATAAATTTCGGGCAAGATAATGAGTTTAAGTCAACAAATGGCAGTTAAAATACGAAATCACAATATAATTCATGCAACCTTGTCATATACAACACACAATTTGCGTGTTCTGGTAATTTTTATGCGAACATAGACAAAAATTGACAATTTTAGAGTAAATTTGTTGGGGTAGGGGTAAGTTTTATGGATGTAGGAAGTTTATAATACTTCAAATCTGCCATAATTTGTACCACTTGTAAAGAGGACATTACGTACTTCCATTTTATTCCATCTTTTCATGAATTTGAACCATTCATAGATAAGATGAGACAAAAAAGGGACAAAACTTTGTCGAAAACGAAAATATTCAAAGATGCGTTTTATTTGTCTATTTAAAAGTGATAGTTTGGTCATTCAAAACATATTTACATTATGTTAACATGCTTAATTTTTAAGAAAGGACATTAAAAGACTAAAAACAGTTCCAAGAATTATGAAATGAAAAACATACTGGTTTCTCAGGACCGTTGAACTTACACGATTTCGAGAAAAATCTTTAAATTTATGTCAACATTTCGAAGGGGTAGGGGTATGATTTTTTCCATTTTTATAATGTATTGGGCATATAAATGGTACCTATGTGGAATATTTGTAAAGCTTATAACATAGGCTATCATTCTATACCATTTATTTCATAACTGAGATGCACCAATCAACAATTTGAAGCAACTGAAAGAAAAACTTTGATCAAAAACGAAATTTTCCAAAATTTCGTTGGTTGGGTCTAAAACGGGGGCCTGTTCCAATATTGCGTGCAGGTTATGCTCATGTTAACATGTTTAATTTTGAAGAGGGGATATAGAAGGACAGAAAAATATGGATGGGGATCATAAGTGGGGGGTGCACGGGGGGGGGGTTATTCCAGCCCATGGACTATAGTATCGTGAGAGAAGATCTTTAAATGTGTTTCTTATAAAGTCCAATGTTAAACTAAGTTTCATGCTGGCGCTTTCTTGTATGAACTGTGGACATGACTGGCGCATTACTAAAAAGAAACCAGCCAATGACTATTGCCACAAGTTTGGTTCCAGTCCTGTATGAACCCAGAATAACAATTACATTCCGAAAAAAGGTGCTATAGTTTTGTTTTAAAGACGTTTTTGCAACCGCATGGATACGGTGTTGTATCCTGCGTCGAGTTAACCAATCAAATTGCAGTGCTCATCAGAGTATGAAGTATTTACTTACACTTGAAATCTGTAACGTTATCCCTTTTCCCTGATGCCAATAAATTAATCTCCTAAATTACTGAATGTTCATTCTATGCAACAATATGATTTCCTCAAAGTACAACTTTTTGGCAGTAACAAATAAAGGTTATCATTTTAGCTCAAGCTTTTGATTTTTTCGAACATATACGAAATGCATCGATGAACTATAGTATTACTTTCCAATTTGCTGAAACAACTTTTTTCTATAAAACGTCATGAAAAACTACAAAGTTCTGATGTTCAATATTTATTAAGTACACTCACCTGACAATATTTTTGACTTACACCAACACCAACACTTCAGTGAAATGTCAAAAAAAATCCTTACATTTTTCGGCAAACCCTAAACTAAAATTATACTATAGGTTAATAATGGGATTATGCATATGGCAGATATCTATATTGTTATAGAAAAGGCTATGATTAAATCCAATATATACGTTCATTATTAATATTTTTTATAATTACTTATTCCATAAATACATTTTTTGTACTTTCCGTGGACGGCAATAATCCTTTTAAAGGCAAATCGTG
>MJUU01065018.1:17860-46500 GCA_002080025.1 Modiolus philippinarum | reverse complement strand
GTCAAAGTCCCATAACTCCTATAAAAATTGACGAATCAAAATGGCGGTGCGATATGATCTAGGACATATTGTGACTAACAATCCTACAAAATTTGAACAAAATCCAATATACGGTTTCCGAGGAGTTGCGTCCACGAGATCTCCAGTTGTATAATATTGCTAAAAATGGTCAAAGTCCCATAACTCCTATAAAAATTGACGAATCAAAATGGCGGTGCGATATGATCTAGTACATATAGTGACTAACAATCCTACAAAATTGGAACATAATCCAATACACGGTTTCCGAGGAGTTGCGTCCACAAGAAAGTGTGACAGACAGACGGACGGACGGACAGACGGACGGACGGACGGACGGACACACGGACGCAGACCATTACTATGTCCCACCGTCGCGGTGCGGCGGGGGACAATAATAACGAGTGATGATATATTTGCATGCAAACACAAGTCACCCAAACCAGATTCCATCCTCAATTGCTCTTTGAAAAAAGGCTGTGTTTATATTTATCCCCAATGATTGTAATTATGTGTTCTGAAATATTTGTTTTCATTACCAATTCTTAAACTCATCATGTTTTCGTTTATCAGTGCTATTAGTGCTTTGATTCACAGCTCAAAATATTTCTTCATTGCGTCAGAAAGAAAGTTGCGTCATAATGTTTTCAATATTGATTCATCAATGAAACCCACATTCCAAGCTTAATATGTATATTTATTGATACTTTAACATGAAATAAAGTTATGCGGATGTGACCTTGACCTTTGACCTTGACTTCATTTTTGAGATCACGTCTTCCTGAACATTTTGTATGTTGACTGTCTTTTTGTATCTTCAATGGTATTTGAGCTATAAGCAAAAAACACAAAATTCGGACATCAAAATCGGTTTTTGGTCCATAGGTCCAAAACGGTTGGTCCAATAATTTTGGACTCAATGTAACAAATGTAGATCTGAACAAGACACACATTTTTGCAATTACATGTTATCAGCTATCTATTACGGTTTATTAGTTAATCCAATGGCAAGGTCTAGGGTCAAAGTTCAAAGTGACAAATGATCTTTGACCTTTGCACATTTAAATGTAACACATATCACCTAAGTTGAATGGAAAAGGTTTCAGGTTTCTATCTCTTACCGTTTTCGAGAAAAAGCATGTTTAAAGATATGATGAAATTTTAAAGGGCATAACTCATGATCGGTTCATCGTAGAGTTTCGGTCCAATGTAACAAATGTCCCTCATGACCAAACAAACATTTTTGTCATTACATTTTATCACCTATCTTTTACGGTTTCAGAGTTATTCCAATAAGAAGGTTTGAGGTCAAAGTTCAAAGTGACCAATGACCGTGGTCATTTTGGAAATTTTTAGACCTTACTGCACATCTTGGGGTTAGTATCTACAATGGTGCCAAGTTTCATAAAGTTTGGTCCACCAATTTCTGAGAAAACGTGCGGACAAAGTTCGTGAAATTGAGGAATAATAATAGAGAAAAATAATAAGAAACAGAGCAAAAACAATAAGTCACCAAACTTCGTTTGGGTGACTTAATAATAAGAAACAGAGCAAAAACAATAAGTCACCAAACTTCGTTTCGGTGACTTAATAATAAGAAAGGGTGCAAACACAAGAAGTCGCTAAACTTTGTTTGGGCGACTTAATAAGAAACAGAGTAAAAACAATAAGTCACCAAACTTTGTTTGGGTGACTTAATAATAAGTTAAAACTGTTCGCAAGCGAAACACAAAAGTCTCCCAAACGAACTACTATACCGTATTCCTTGGCATTTTATAACCCCCTCTCAAACAAATTTGAGCAGGTGTTCCCCGAATAACTTACTTTATACATATAGTCGAAATCAAAACATAATACACGGCAAAATACCCGTTCTTTCTCAAAATTCTAGCTTTCTGGCTTGGTTTCCATGGTAACCAAATGCTCCATTATCCATTACCACCAATTTTATATCTCATTTTAAAAAAAATTGAGCAGGGGTTCCCTTTATAACCTAAATAATACATATCGCTGCAATAGAAATTCAATTATCAACAATAAATACTATTTTCTCAAAATTTCAATTTTTTTGTTATGCTTTCCATGGCAACCATACTAATTTTTAAATTGCAATGCTGTTGAAATTAATGAGACATTACACACAATCATCAAATGAATTTCGAAGCAGCTTGTGTAGATAGCTTATGAGTTACAGTGAAAATATTCAAAATTTCAATTTCCCATAGACTTACTATAGGACGCCCCCACCCCTTTTAGAGCCCCCCCCCCCCCCAAAATGTACCCTTTTAAATTTTTTTTGATGATTGCACATCTAGATGTATGGGGCTAATATCCTACAAAGTTTGAAAGCTCTAGGTCTAATGGTCTCTTAGATCTACTTCAGACAAGTTCATTAGGACGTGAAGAAAGGGAAAGAAGAATAATAGTGAATAATAATAAGAAACGCAACAAAAACAATAAGTCACCAAACTTCGTTTGGGAGACTTAATAAGAAACAGAGTAAACACAATAAGTCACCAAACTTCGTTTGGGTGACTTAATAACAAAGAAACGGACCAAAAACAATGTGTCGTCCCGACTACGTCTGGGGCGACATAATGACACACATACAGATGAACAAAACGGACCCAATAAAAACCATGGGTGAGATCAGATGTACCGGTAGAGTAAGCATCTCTTATTTCTTATAAGACACCCGCCGTATTGAACATGTCAACTCCGGTAGTAAAGTCAAATCCGATAGAGGAAAAACAAACTTTAGTTGTAGAAGGAAAGATCCGTTGTCATCTGGGAAACATATCCCATAGCGATCCACAAGATCGTGATGTCGACCGTAAAACTTCTGTAGTGATGACTTTAAGTTTTTGGTAACGTAGCATTGCTTAAGCAGTCTATTTATAAGCAACTGAGCTCTATCAAGGAAGTCACTGTATCGACCACAAGCCCTTGAGTAGCGAATGAGTTGTGAGATGTAATAAACTCCATTTGCTGGTGCTTTTGGAATGTTGCTACAAAGAAAAGGGAAGTTGACTATTGGAAAAGTGAAGTCATCGCGTTTGTCATACAGCATAGTTTGTAGTGTACCTCTGTTGTCAATTTCAAGATGAAGGTCAAGGGACGAGGCCGATGTGGAAGCATCTGTAGTATCCTTAGTTTGAAGCTCTTTTGAATAAATAAGATGAAGAAAATCGCCAAAGCGAGGGTTGTTTATCATCCATATAACGGAAGCTGAAATTAAAGGACTGGGCCAGTTTTTGCCGAGTTGTGACGAAGTCGCACTCGGCTTATATTGCGATGAATGGTGTCAGGGCGTCCGGGCGTCAATTTTTGGTTTCCGCATGATATCTTAAGAACCACATGTCACATCGAAATGAAACTTGGTAGAGACATGACATGATTAGAGGAGGAACCCTATCGATTTTGAGGTTTGTGCGACAAGGGTCAAGATCACAACTTCTAAAAATATAACAAAAATTACAATCAGGAATAAAGCCAAAATTCACATGTTCGGTATTATTTGCATCACAAAAATAGCTAAAAAAAGTTTTATTGTTCATACAAAAGTACTCTTTATATTGCCAGAACATTCATTTATTAGTTCTAGTTATGTACACCAACACAATTTTTGGGGCTTCATCAACTTAAAATAAGATATATTGAAAAGTCAAAATTTAAAAAAGGGAGGTAAAAAATTTAATTTGAAGAAAAATTCAATATTTCTAAAAGTCTTCTGCAATATCCAATCAAAATAAAATAAGTGAGAACCGAACCGTCAATGCAAAAATATTAAATGAAAAATGGAAAAAAATACCATTGTGTATTCTAATTTTTTTTATTTCAGCAACAGGAATTGCGTAGATTAATAGGGGAACCCCTTCCCAATTTTATTTTGAATGGTGGACTGAAATGGGTATTGGATGGATAGTGGAGCTTTCAGTTGCCATGAGAACCAAACCAGAACACTGAATCTTTGAAAAAAGTATTCTGATACAATTTTTTCTCCACAATTTCAGAAATATGTATAAACTAGATCATAAGGGGAACCTTGTCATTTTTTTTTATTATTGAAAGGGGGACTTGTATTGTTTTGATTTCAGCAATATGCATTACTGTATTATAAGGAGAACCCCTGCCTAATTTTTTTTTTCGAATGGTGGTCTGAAATTGGTTGTAGTGGATAGGGGAGGTTCCAGTTGCCATAGAAACTGGTCCAGAACTCTGAATCTTTGAAAAAAAGATGCTTCATATTTTTCTTCACAATTTCAGAAATATGTATAAACTAGATTATAAGGGAACCCCTGCCATTTCTTCTTTTTTTTTTCAAACCAAGTCATTGAATGTTTTGTTTTCAGCAATATGTATTACCTAAATTATAAGGGGAACCCCTGCCAAAATTTTTTTTGAATTGTGGTCTAAAATGAGTTATAATGGATAACCGAGCTTTTGGTTGCCATGGAAACCAAACGAAAGATCTTAAATCTTCAGAAAAAAGGGTATTCTGCTACATACTTTTCGGAATTCAGCAATATTCAAAAACGAGATTTAAATGAAACCCCTGCCCAAAGTTTTTTTTTGGAAAGGATCTTGGAATGTTTTGACTTCATGCAGTTATCAGCAATATGTATCACCTAGATTATCACCCCTGCCAAAGTTTTAGCCAAGTTGCAACAAAGTCAAACATCCTGCGAAAGTTCCATTATAAGTCTGATTGAAATAAAAGAATTCATATGCTTATGTACATTTATTTGCATATTTGATGATGCACTTATGAAAATAACAAATATTCGCAACTCGGCTTTCGCACCTTTGGTGCGTTTTCTGATTTTGTGTCTTTATTTTGAAGAAGCCCTTCAATGAATTTAGCCTAATAAGAGTGGAGAAACAGATCGGTTTAAAGAGGTGCACAGTTTGTGCCTATTGGAACTCCTATGGTCTGTTCAAAAATAAGTCCTCCAAACTGGACAAATATATTGTCGATCAGAAACTCCAACATTTCAATCACTTCTTCCTCTGTGTATTTTTTCTGTGATTCTGAGTCGTGTTTCACAAAGTATGCTTGTTCTCTGCCTATGACAACGTATTTATATCTTCGTTCGCCGTTCTTACTAGAGAAACATCTATGAATTATAACAGCCGAGATTTCAGTTATTCACGAGGAATGGTAGTATAAAGTGTAGAAAAGTCAAAAGTTTTAATGCTGTTACAATGCGATAATGATCTTGATTTTAGGATGTCAAGCAGATCTTTAGAGTTTTTTTAATATCCACATTTCATTTACACCACGTCTTTAAAAGCTAGTATCACAGTATTTTTGTAGGTCCTCTTTTACGGCTGTCAATATCGAGGTTAAAAGCTAAGAAAGGGGTTTTGTGGAACATTTTGCAGATCCAGCGATGTACCGTTGTTTTTAAAAGTTTAGGATTAATTTAGAACACATCCGTTCTATGAAACCGGTATTTGTGTGAATTTTATCAGGACATACTTACCTGATTAGCGACAATTTATATAAATAAGGTCTAATTAAATAGCAATTTTTGACAGCCAAGATTCCCTCTCAATGAGACATAGACTCAGAACAGAAACCAAGACCACATATACTCTATAATAACCTGAAGCACTTACAAAAAAAACCAATCTCCAAATTCTACTGAATTGGTGTCTCATTTACATTTGCCCACATATATGCATTTGCAACAACAACGACAGACGACATACCAATTTGATTTTGTGACTTATATAGATCCAATATTGTGATAAAAGTCATTTATTCCAAAACCTTATTGTGAATTCAAAATGATCACATAATGTAACATAATATTACATAACTCAATAGAACAAATGACATCAAACTGCAAAGGTGGGGCTTAAAAAGGTAACAAAAGGAGATCCCCACCCGATGACAGCTTGGAGGAAAGAATGGGCAGTAAAACAAAATGTAGAGCAAGCCATGTTGCCATCTACCAAAAATTGGAAAAGTAGGATACAAATAACAAAGATAATAGCTATAACTTGTCATGGGCAATCCATGTTGGCCCCATAACAATAAAACATACACACATGCAAAGATGAAAGGACTAATACACCAACAGTTTAATGCAAGCCATGTTGACCTCAAAACACTAATAAATAGAGCCCTCCAAAAACTGAACAAAAAATATATGCTATATATACATGTAAACCTTAAAAACAGTGATAGGGCAACCCATGTTGACCCCTGACATCTACTATTGCAGACAGCGCAAGCCATGTTGACCAATATCTTTAAAATTTTGTAATCGTATATAATGCTGAAATGCGTTAGATTTCCATCTACCCATGTGTTGAATTACTGAAAGTGGTATACCTCTAGCAACTGCCGATGTTGCTGCCCCAATGCCAAAACTATGACCTTTGTAAAAAGCAGTATTTAAATTATTGAACTCCAGTTATGATTTTAATGAATTTTTGAAAAAAAAAACTTGAAGAAAGTGGAGTACCACATGGAAATTGAAATAAAGGTCCTTTTGTATGTCTGGCAAAAAAAGAAAGTTATCCTGCATAGCTATTACTGGACATAAGAAATTGTTTTAGCCCTCGTTATGAATAGAGTTTTAGGTTGCAAATCGCTGTGCTTATAATATTTCACTGTAACCATCATTCTGACCATATTCTTATCAACAATATTAAATCTAACACGTTTTTTTGCAAAATATATATCTTTGTCATTTTTCACTGCAATTTCACCAACTCTTAAAAAACAAAAATAAGCCAGAGTCATCATAGCCTTTAGAAGTGCAGCATTAAAGGGCTGAGAATAACAACTGGGAAGGCTTGAACTAATCTTTGCAGAATGTCCTTGATAATCGGTAATCGTGTATCCGATGACGGCCTTAAAATTTGAGTACCTTTTAAAACCTTCTTTATCAAAAATGAATTTGTGACAGGTAGTGAATTTAACTTGTGTAAAAAACTTATTGCTTAAACATATGACTCAATTGTTGATGGCTGGTAGTTTTTTGCAAACAAATATGAAATGAAACTTGTGATTAATGCATGGGCAGATGGAAATACTTGTACATTTGGAAAATATTGTTGACAAAATTGTTTGTATACATTTAACATTCTATCATAAGATGAAGCTTATGGTGAAGAAAGTGACGAGTAACGAGCTGATGGGTTATAGAGTCAAAAGGTGAGATAGTACCTCTACTGCTTTTGGGTTCAACGAGATAACAGGTCACATGCCACATTTGTTCGACTTGCTATGTGTTTTGAATATTATATTTCAGTGAAGATAAAACCAATCTGCGAGCAAGTTTCATAATTACTTTGTCTTTAGAAGATGTTTAAAACTTTAAATTTATTAATGATGTCAACAACAGCTGCATTGTCAGTTAAAAAAAAATTGTGGTTGGCTGATAAAAACCCCCAAATATCAACTGCTAAAACTATCGGAAACAATTGCTTAACTGTAATATGCAGGTCTAAAAATTCTTAAGTCCACTCCCCAGAAAACCAATTATCACCAAAACTGCAGCATAGCCCCATGCACTCCAGCCTGGCTTCAGAGTTTAAAGGAATCCTAAAATGAGGAAAGGTATGCCCAATGAGGAATGCTCTACCAGGTACTATTACAATACACGCAAAATTAAGGAGACCTAAAAGTGACTGGAGATTTTTCAAAGATATTTTGCGCTTTCCCTTATATGGCAAACGAATACCGAAGCATGAACGAGGAAAGGAGAATTCTAAAATCATAAATCCAAAATCATGGCAATTCACAGCAACACGAATTGAGACAGTATGACAAAGACATAACAAGCAAACAAAAATGAACAAAAACGCCACAAAACTAAAGCACTAGCAGTGTGAACCCCTATAAAAACTGAGGTATCATCAGGTGCTCCGGAAGGGTAAGCATGATCTGCTCCACGCGTGGCATCCGTCACACTGCCGGTGAAAAGTTCGATTTTGTCACAGTCGGTGTTAGTCAGTCCGGTAACAAACTCTGGATTTATCAAAGATATCTGTTCTCATTTATGAAACAGAAACATTGTAATGGTCTGTCAAATCGTGGTGACGACCGTAAAACTTCTGAAGTTACAATTGCAACAGTGACTGAACATACCCTTGATGTTTGTACAAATTTTTTGAACCTTTTCCTTTGGTAACGAGCTACCATGTTGACACTGTCTATTTCAATGCCATATATAGTGGTGCATGTTGTTGAATACTCAGTATTTTCCTTCTTTATCAATACTCCTATGGCATCGGCTAGACAAATAAAAGTTTGTAACGCCCTTAAACATTCATTTGAATGTTTCTTCCCAATAAAGAAATAACAAAATAACGAAGTTACTGTTAATTAATTTTTCTGAAGATCAAGCCAAAATATTTGGAAGTCCATTAACTGAAAAACGTGTGAACGCTGATAGAGAATAAATAACCAAAAGGGTGTAAAAAGAAAAGCCGAAATTCAGCTATGGTCAGAGATATGCATGAGGGAGGAAAAGTCGTCTAACAGGTGTGACACCCCATTTATTTGTAATTTTTCATCTAACGTTTGTCTGTTATGTCTTAGGGTTAGAAAATGACATTTACCAAGCTATCAAACAGATCTTTCAAAAACATATTTTCCTCACTAACAGTGTGACGGGTGCTGTTAACAGAGCAGGACATGCTTACCCTTCCGGAGCACCTGATGTCACTCTCAGTTTTACTGGAGTTCTCACTGTGAGTACTTTGTTTTGAATGTTGTGATTTCTGTTTCTGTGCTTTGTGTCTGTCTAGCGTCGTTGTTTTGTGTCTGGCGTCATTGTTATCTTTGTTCTCGTTTTAGCCATGCCTTTGGACTTCGATTTTTTTAATTTTCACTCGTTTGTTCCTTTGGTATTCTACTGCCGTTGTTACATCTACAATAAAGTATATTTAGTCAGTCCTTTTGCTTTGTGTTTCGAATTTTCTAGGAATTTTGAAGCAGAATACTATAATAATCGCTCTTTTGATAATCTATTTATAGTTTACATGAAGAGGACTATACACAAGATGTGTCACGATCGAGCCTTCTATTAATCACATACACTTTTATTGCTTTCCTGATATTCTTGATATTTTACAACAAATTTATATAGTGTTACAGTATTTAAATTCTTAATCATGTTTATAGTAGGTTCGTACATGAAAGGAATATGTGGAAAAATACACCATCAATATTATTTTTAGTAACTTGACCCACATTACTTGACAATCTGTGGGAAACTGATGAATGTAGTTTGATCATGAAACTTTTATCGATAAATGGAAGTTAACTTTATTTGTTTTGTTGTTTTATTCCGCGTACATCGATCATTTACAAAATTATTTTCCGTACGTTGTAGAATTAAGGCAACGTTTTATTTACCTTACATCGTACGATAGCACCCCTTTCAAGAGCCTCAATTTGTTGTACTTTAAAACCTTTTTATCCAATCAGAATTGAGATGGTTGGTCATCTTACTCTGGTGCCTAGGTTTCAGCATCATAAAGTTCAGAGGTAAAAATGCGAGCATAATACCGACTGTGTAATTATTACATAGATATAAAAACAACATTTCACCGATAAATCTCACCTAATATATAATCTATGCATTTTTAAGAGGAAATGAATGTCATTTAGGAACTTATTGGATTTTAGTACATATGATTGATATCATTTGGTTACTATGATAGATCTCAGATAGACATTGGAACATATATGGAAATATTTAAACTAAGGAAGAAAAGACGGTGTTTCAGGAGGTTATGCATTATTACATGATGCTTCACTAAAAATCGTAACCATAGTTAACATCAGCAGAACATGAATCATAGTCTAACCATCAACTTGCTTAAATAACGTGTTACATTTTGAATGCAATTTGAAATTTTAATTTAATATTATTATGATTCTGTAAAACTGAGCTATTTTTAATATAAATGATAGAACCTGATGCTTAAAATATGTATGTTTACATTCCTTTACCTACAAAAAATTCATATTATGAAGCAAAATTGCCAAAAGAACAATACATAGAAAGGATGAAAGTAATTGTAAAAGCAATTTGCCAGTTTACTTTATGTTTGTTGACAATCCCGCAACCATGACCAGAAAACACATGGATGTAGCTTTGTTCAACATTAAGCAGAGAAATCCACTCAAAGTGGTGCTGCTGTCTTAGAATTGGTATGAGGAAAGCTCATTGTTGAAGGCCTCATGGTGACTTCAAGATGAAGAACAATAATAAAGCGTTGTTCCATTGCTTGGTTTTACCATGTTTTTGTAGAGACTTTGTCACACGTAGATTTACTCCATATCATTTTGTTGTTTATACAAATTCTAGCTATTACAATTGTGAAAAGCTGTGACATCAGGTCCATTTATAATATGGACCTGATGTCATACGAATATACTTGAAATTTATCTGGATGGAAATTGAAAGCCTCAAAATTACAAAAATTGAGTACAGAATAGAAACCTGAACGGTATAAGGATTCCTGCATTGCAAATAACAACGCCTTAACTGGGAAATGAAATCTTTTCAGTATATAACAGATTGCTGTTGACTTTAAAACAGGAAGCACCAAAAATAGAATTGATTAGCGCTATCATTTAAAGTTTACGATTATTGGCTAGGTTTATGACGCTTTTATGTGCTTTCAGTTATGCACTAATGGAAAATGCATTTGGCTATAAATGTTGTTCATTGTTCTCTGATTAAATACCTGCAAAACAGTGCCTTTAGTACGTTCTTTATCAAAATTATCAGATGTATTCTGTTCAAACCAATAACCATCTCATACTTTTAAGAGATTAATGTAGATCCCCTCTGAGATAGTAAAAAGAGTTTCTGTTTATCAATACTATGTTACAGTTATTGCACTTATTTTTTTAGTCTTTAAAAGAAATGTACTAAAGAAAATTGATTATCATTCCAAAGAAATCTTTTGAAAAGAGTTTTACATCCAATAATGGGTAATGTTTTTATTCATACGAATATACTTGAAATTTATCTGGATGGATACTTATCTATGAACATTGTAAGGATATGATATACAAATATAGTACAAAATCCCTACAAAAACATGGAAAGTTTAAGCAAATGGAACAACGCTTTTGATGTTGTTCTTCATCTGCAAGTCATTAATAGGCCTTAAATAATAAACAATGAAAGTTAATGGAGTAAATGCACATGAGATAAAGTTTCTACAAATACATAGTAAAACAAAGCAATGGAACAACGCTTTTATTATCATGCCTTCAGCCAATAAAGTAAGTGAGAACAGAACCTTCAGTCAAAAAACGAACAATTTTTTTCTTTAGTCATCCTTATACTTTAAATTTAATACTTCAGCCAATAAAGTAAGTGAGAACAGAACCTTCAGTCAAAAAACGAACAACTTTTTTCTTTAGTCATCCTTATACTTTAAATTAAAACATTTGGTTGAGTATATAAAAAAAGCTTGTGCTGTGTTTCATATGGCTAAGTAAGTAGACCTAATGTTAACGTTGAGTTTCTTATTATATTATTAAGCTTTCCAAACGAATTTGGGAAACTAAATATAATAACATTAAGTCTGCCAAAGGAAGGTAGTGGCCTTGGCGTTTTTTTGTATCGTTTTTAATTTTAATCAAAAGGGAGACTTAATGCTATTGTAGTTTTCATATTATCAAGTCTCCTTAACGAATCGGGAGTGTAATGTTTTTGTTGTTTTGCTCCCTGTTATTATTATTTCATCCTTTCTTTCTTTCCTCTCGTCGTCGTGATCTTGTTGGAGCGGATCTCAAGAAACTGTAAGAGCTAGAAACTTTGTAGGATATAAGCCTCTTATATTCAGATGTTTAATGATGAAAAAAATCCAAGGTGTCAATTCAGGGCGCAATACAGCAATGGATATCTCAGAATATATACTGTTGTTATGGAAACCACACCCAAAAGGTTTGGGCAAAATCTCCTTCTGTGCATGTTTGATTTAAGCAATATTTATATACTCATTTAACAGTAGAGCCCTGCTAGCAGGGCTAAAAAGCTCAATAGGAGTAATAAAACATGGGAGTTAGTTTAGAGACTTTTATGTTTTGCTCAACGTGTTTGTTTTATCTTTGCTCAGTTCACTTTTTAATGATCTACTTTACCTTCCTTTTAAAAGGCGTGGAATATTCGATGATTATCTGGAATGTTCTTTGGATGAACACTTCTTTTCCTTGTCTACGACATATCAATAGCAATTGATGTAAAGTTGTTACCGGACACTATCACAATGGAAAAAAGGGGGGTTGGCGCACAATTAACCTAAACTGGTTTAACCCACCATTTTTTTTAAAATACATGTACCAAGTCAGGACCATTGTTGTTTACGATTTTCCTTTGGCTTTTGCACTTTCTTTTTGCCCTTTGGATTTCAGTTCCTGACTATTCTATTTGGTAATTTTGTTATTACCCCATTTACGTTTTTTTTATTCGGAAAAATCCGGTTATTAAAATGGTGAAAATGGCGGGCGGGTGTCTGCCAAAGGGTACATCATTTGTCCGAAGGAAATATCCTAAAGTATAAGACATGCGAAGTTTGTATTTTTGCAGATCAGATGTACATATATCAAAGGTGTGCATGGTACTTTGATTTTGATTTTTGATAATTAATAATTTGATAATTAAGTCAAAAATATCAGTTGTTGAACTTAGTTATTTTTACATCAAATTGTTACCAATAGGGTACCCCTTTGTCCGGGGCAAATCTCCTATATTATTTAAGACAGGAAGTTTTTATTTTGCAGATCAGTTGTACATATATCAAAGGTGTGCATGGTACTTTGATTTTGATTTTTGATAATTGTTGTCAAAAATGTCAGTTGTTGACTTTAGTCATTTTTACATCAAATTTTTACCAATAGGATACCCCCTTTGTCCGGAGCAAATCTCCTACAGTATTTTAGACAGGATTTTTTTGCAGATCACTTGTACATATATTAAAGGTGTGCATGGTACTTGGATTTTGATTTTTGATAATCTATGCCAAAAATATCAGTGGTTGAACTTAGTCATTTCTACGTCAAATTTTGAACAATAGGGTACCCCCTTTGTCCGGAGCAAATCTCCTACAGTATTTTAGACAGGAAGTTTTTATTTTGCAAATCAGTTGTACATATATCAAAAGTGTGCATGGTACTTTGATTTTTAATAATTAATGTAAAAAATATCAGTTGTTGAACTTAGTCATTTTTACATCGAATTTTTAACAACAGAGTACCCCCTTTGTCCGGAGCAAATCTCCTACAGTATTTGAGACAGAAAGTTCTTTTTTTATTTTTATTTTTGCAGATCAGTTGTACATATATCAAAGGTGTGCATGGTACTTTGATTTTGATTTTTGATAATTAATGTCAAAAATATCAGTTGTTGAACTTGGTCATTTTTACATCAAATTTTTAACAATAGGTTACCCTTTTTGTCCGGAGCAAATCTCCGACAGTATTTGAGACAGGAAGTTTTTTTTTGCAGATCAGTTGTACATATATCAAAGGTGTGCATGGTACTTTGATTTTGATTTTTGATAATCTATGCAAAATATCAGTTGTTGAACTTAGTCATTTTTACATCAAATTTTTCCAATAGGGTGCCCCCTTTTTGCGGAACAAATCTCACAGGAAGTTTTTATTTTTCAGATAAGTTGAACATATGTCAAAGGTGTGCATGGTACTTTGGTTTTGATTTTATACAATTTATGCCAAAAAATCAGTTGTTGAACTTAGTTATTTTATGTCAAATGTTTGCCAACATGGTACCCCCTTTGTCCAGAGCAAATCTTCTTCAGTTTTCAAGACAGAAAGTTTATATTATGCAAAAAATTGTTTTAAAATCAAGTGCGTGCATGGTACTTTGATTTTGATTTTTGATAATTAATGGCAAAATCACCAGTTGTTGAACTTAGTCATTGATAGGTCAAATATTTAACAATGGGGTGCCTCGTTTGTCCAGAACAAATCTCCTTCAGTTTAATAAACAGAGAGTTTTTAAAATGCAGTTCATTTGTACCTGTATCAGAGGTGTGCACAGTAAATAGGCTACCTTGGTGGAAGGTTTAACATTGAAAATTGATGAAAATTAGTACGTTTCAAATATTCAACCCATATGTAAGATATACCTTCCATGTAAAAGAAAGATTTTTCCCCCACATTTTACAAAGAAAGTATAAAATATTCCTTACTTTGATACTAAATAAACATAGCAGATTCTCAGATTCTTTGGCCATCTCAAATTAACATTAACAATAAGGCTCATCTATACAGCCACTGTTTGTAATTTCAAATTCTACTGCCATCGTCACGACTTTAAACTCGTCGTTGAGATACAACACCATTAATTCAGAATCTAACAAACAATGTACATTATAGTCGCAATGTGAAACATCAAATGTTGCCAACCTGTAATTTTTATTTTCCGTCTCCGTTAAAGCTTCACTGACACTAAGATATTCCTGCTTTATTTGATCCACTCTACTCAATAATTTTGTTTATTTTTTTATTTTATGTTATTTTTTTTGCTCGCGCCACTTTGTTAAAACTTTGGCGACACTCTAGTATTCAAGGTCATGGGTCGAGTTTAACAATTTAATCAATGCATTAATCAAAATAAAAAAGTAGAAAAAGAAATAAAGGTGGAAGGTACAACCGGGCAAGCAGCTTGGAGTGCCACCGAAAAGGGGGAGAAATGGGTAGGTGTCGGAAATCTAGCCTCTTTGGCATACAGAAAGAATCTGCACTGTAGGGCTTGGCGTTTCTCCACACAGTACGTCTACAACCTTTCCGTATTGTCACCTGACTACCTATGTAGATATACAGTTTCCATAACGAGAACTAGTTGATTATGAATTTTTTCACATCGAGTTAAATAAATTTTTCAAATGTTTGAAAGCGAGGCTTGCCGAGCTTTCAAACATTTGAAAATTTATTTAACGAGATGTGAGAAATTTCATAACCAACTTGTTTAAGTTGTGGAAATTGTTTCTCTAATGAAGACGAAAAACACCGAGAATTGTATTCCGAATAAATTTGGCGGGAAATTTCACGAAACTTGTTGAAAACATCACGAGAACAAATGTTTCCACACCATTCAGGAAACGTGAAAACTGGATAGAAATTAGAGAAAGGGTGTTCATCACCTGGGGACACGTCCGATAACTCTGTATATGGAACCCCTGAAAACCGATTCAAGTACCGGGAATCCACGATGTTTAAGCTTTGACGATCCTTTAATATTCTCTTTTTTAAGCTTTGTCGTGTTTTTTTTCTGTTTATGTACTTTCTCCTCATTCTTTTTATAGTTATTCGTAACGCCTGTTGTGGTAGTCCTTTTGCATTTCTTTGACTATATTTTATGAAGTTTAAAAGAACCGCTGTACTTTAACAACTTCATCAAAATAAAATTCTATTTGTATCAAAATAAAAACTCCTTATAAGTTGAGTATCGTTGCAAATTGGAAAATTTCAGAATTAAAATTCTACACAAAAATTTGATAAAAAAAACCATGAAAGTAATTTAAAATTATAGTGAATACCCACAAAGAAAATTAAATTTAATGACACGACTGATAAATAATTTAAAGACAACTCTAAGTTTGAGAGACAAACCAAAAATTGTATTTGTGTAGTATAATTATCTACAGCAGTAATATATTTAGAGAGCTTCGTCGATTCCATTAGATCATATGTTTTCAGAATTCTCGCTTAATCAAGAATGAATAATTTTTTGTTTACTTCAAGACAACATTGTTAGTCTTTTAGTTATATCCCCTACGGACATTGACCCAGGACATTTATATGCAATCGATGGTGTTCAAAATGACATTCTGTGTCAAAAAGATGTGTTTGTATTAATTGCCATGTTGTTTTTCTATATTGTTATGAAAATATTATAGCGTTTCAAACAACCTTTTGGATTCTATAAATGTTGCTTTGCGACCAATTTAAAATATCTAAACAAACACACAAGAGAATCTAGTGATTCGCAGGAAAAAGGTCGTGCTTGAAAATATCAAGCAAGTCCAAGAAAATGTCAAGCAACATGGATCATGGAGTTCTGTTAAATGTAAACCAATTCAGTGATCTGAAAAGTTTGTTTGCGATTAATATTTTGAACCATTTAACCAAGCAAATGTTTATTCACTTATTTAAATTCCATTGATAATTCGTTCAAACAGAATGTGAAAGTTTTTACATGATAAAACA
This sequence comes from Modiolus philippinarum, assembly GCA_002080025.1. NCBI lineage: Eukaryota > Metazoa > Mollusca > Bivalvia > Mytilida > Modiolidae > Modiolus > Modiolus philippinarum. The sequence goes on along the minus strand of MJUU01065018.1, from coordinate 30,263 downwards.
CTTACACATAAAGACGTTAATCGAAAAATAACAAAAACTACAAGTGCAAAACAACTGAAGAAGAAAAGAAAATTTCAGGTTATTGTTAGTACATTATTCCGTGGGTATATCTTTTCATCTCTTCATAAAGTACCTTTGATGCTAGTAAACATTTTTGTTTGATATTTATTTTGTTCACAAATAAACAAAAAGAAACAAATGATTGTGAACCAAGCTTTTTACAATTTAATAAAATAATTTATTATGCTTCAGGAATCTGCCACCACGCTTTGATGCTTTTAACTTTTTAGCTCACCTGACCCACAGAGTCAGTGTGAGTTATTGCCATCACTTGGCGTCCGTCGTCCGTTAAACTTTTCAAATTTTCATCTTTTCCTATGAAACCACTGAAACAAATTCAACCAAACTTTACAGGAATAATGTATGGAAGGTCCTTTACAAAGATTGCTCATTTCGTTCCGATCCGATGAAAAACATGGCCGCCAGCGCGGAACTTAGGTTTAAAATAGGACCCTATGGGAAAAATCATATTTTCATCAACTCTTCTGATACTGCTGAAACAAATTCAACCAAACTTTACAGGAATGATGTACTAAAGGTCCTTTACAAAGATTGCTCATTTTATTCTGATTCGACAAAGAACATGGGCGCCAGCACGGAACATAGTTTAACATTGGCCCTATTGGAAATTCACATTTTCATCTTCCTCTCTGAAACCATTGAAGCAAATTCAACCAAACTTTACAGGAATGATGTATTGAAGGTCCTTTACAAAGATTGCTCATTTCGATCCGATAAAAACAATTGCCGCCAGCGCAGAACTTGGTTTTATGACCGTATTGGAAAAATCACATTTTCATCAACTCCTCTGAAACTGCTGAAGCAAATTCAACCAATCTTTACAGGAATGATGTACTAAAAGTCCTTTGCAAAGATTGCTCATTTTATTCCGATTCGACAAAAACATGGCCGCCAGCATGGAACATAAGTTTAACATTGACCCTATGGCAGATTCACATTTTCATCTTCTCCTTTGAAATCACTGAAGCAAATTCAACCAAACCAAACTTTACAGGAAGGTCCTTCACAAAGATTGCTTATTTTGTAATGATCCAATAAAAACATGGCCGCTCAGCGCTGATCTTAGTTTTAACATTGGACCCTATGGGAAAAACATCATTTTCAACATCTGCTCTGAAACTATGGAAGCAAATTCAAGCAAACTTTACAGAAATGATGTATGGAAGGTCCTTTACAAAGATTTCTCGTTTTGTTGGGATTCGACAAAGAAAATAGCTCCTAGCATCGAACTTGGTTTAGAATGGTACCCATATATTAAAACATTCGAACTTGGTTTAGAATGGTACCCATATATTAAAACATTTTTTTTTCATTACATGCGCTTAAATTATTGAAGCAAATTCAGTCAAACTAAGATTGCTTATTTTGTTTTGATCTGATAGAAAACAAGACCGCCAGCACAGAACATATTTTAACATAGGAAAATATGGGATAAACATTACTTTCATCACCAACTGTAAGCATTTTGTCAGGTGAACGATTCAGGCTCAGTATCTGAGCCTCTAGTTTATATTTTGTCTTTATCAAGAGTTTTGATTGTGATCTTATAATCGAAACATACATAATAACAAAAATACCGATGTTACTGTCAATTTATTTTCTGCATATGCGCATTTCGACAATTTATGTCTCATCAGTGGAGATAAAACCAATCAAAATGTTTAAAAAAAAAATCCTACGAATGTGAGACCTGAGTACAAAATTAGTCTAGGACAGAGGATTGCACAGAACTTGTATTTAAAGAAGAGTTCTTGAAAACTAGAAAAATGCAAATTCTACCTCGATTTATCAGCTTGGTTTTTCAAGTAAGTTTTGGTTTTAATTTAATCCAAGTAGGTTTTTTTTTTTATCGAAAACCACCTTTTGTACCTTCACACGCGTTAAATTTTGTCGATACAATTCGAGTCTTTTCAGTGTATTATTTTTCTGTCGCAGGTAACGTTATACATCTGATATCTGCTGTACAAATTTTCATGCTGCTTCAGTTTCCATTATGTTTCGGTCCTAGATATACATTTCATACCTGCTGTACAAATTCTCATGCTGTTTCAGTTTCCATTATTATCGGACCAAGGTGCACATCTGATATCTGCTGTACAAATTTTCATGCTGTTTCAGTTTGCAGTATTTTCGGCACCGGTTGCACATCTGACATCTGCTGTACAATTTTTTATGCTGTTTCAGTTTGCAGTATTTTTCGGCCCGCAGGTGCACATCTGATATCTGATGTGCAAAAATTTTTCATGCTGTTTCAGTTTGCAGTATTTTTCGGCACCAGGTGCACATCTGATATCTGCTGTACAAATTTTCATGCTGTTTCAGTTTGCAGTATTTTCGGGCCAAGGTGCACATCTGATATCTACTGTACAAATTTTCATGCTGTTTCAGTTTACATAATTTTTCGGCCCCAGGTGCACATCTGATATCTGCTGTACAAATTTTCATGCTGTTTCAATTTGCATTATTTTTCGGCCCCAGGTGCACATCTGATATCTGCTGTACAAATTCTCATTCTCTTTCAGTTTCCATTGTGTTTCGGTCCCATGTATAAATCTGGTATGACATTATTTGTCGTAATAATTTGGAATAAATTAGTATCAATTAATTTGTCACAGCAAAGTGTGTTGGCGTGCTAAGGGTGTTTTGCGTTTAGCAAGTGAATTCCGCTCAAATCGTTGCTAGGGGCCGTCTTGAACTTACTATGAGGTAATAGTGTTTGCTCTTTGTTGAAGGCCTCATACTGACTTCAAGATGAGGAACAACAATGAAAGCGTTGTTCCATTTGCTTAATCTTACCATGTATTTATAGGGATTTTATCCCATGTAAATTTACTCCATATTCCTTTATTTGTTCATTGTACTTGTACAACAGTGTGTTTTAGAATGCTTAAGATATTTTGGGAATACAAAACTGTTGGTGCGCTTTAGATGTTTTGTAATTGCAGAACTGTGTGTTGGGTGCTTTTGTTTTACGTTAACCCAACATTGCGTGTTAGTGTGCTTAAGATGTTTTGTGATTACATATAAGAGTGTGTGTTGGAGTGCCTAAGATATGTTGCGATTAAGCAACTGTTGGTATGGATAAAAGTTTTGTTATTACAGATTTTTGTGTTGGGTGCTTCAGATATTTTGTGATTACACAACAGTATATTTTGATGTGCTTGATATTTTAAGATTTCGCTACTGTTGGTGTGGTTTAGATGTTTTTTGTGATTGCAAGACTGTGTGTTGGGGTGCTCAAGATGTTTTTGGGATTACATAATAGTTTGTTATGGTGCTGAAGATGTTTTTGATTTGTGTTTGTGAAATGAGTATGCATGTCTTTGATTTAATACGTTTACTTAGATTCTATAATTCAATACATTACTAAGATTTAAAGAACTGTGTTTTAGATCAAATAAAGGAAATCTATGTACATTTTATCTGCACTCAAGAGACGTAAGTCGTCGAAATGAGCATATGCAGAAAATAAATTCACGGTTACTTCGGTATTTAGTTATTTATATATATTACATCAAAAGTTTGGAAGTTAAAGGGTTTCTCTTGATTTTTCATTACTTTCTAATTATCCTTTTCTCTGACTATGTATGAAAAAAATAAAATGTCATAATTATTTTTATAGTTTTCAAATGTGTTTAAGTGAGATTCATAAAAAAAGGGAAAAAGATATCCACGTTCACCCTGTTTGAATGGATAACATCAGAAAATATCGCATGAATTTGGAACTGAGAATCACTGTCCATTAATAAATGTTCCATTATGGTCATAACTGTTGAATTCATTTTGGATATCATAACTTTAATCACGATCAAGAGAGCAGTCGCTTTTACTGTAGAAGACGTAATTAAAGACATAGAAGGAGCACTCTTTCAGTAATTATGTGGCTGCTATAGGAAATCGGAATGTCGGCAAAAACGATAATAAAAGGATGTCTTTGAATTTAAATGACAGAAACCAGACAAAACCCATGAAAAGTATTACAGTAAAATTTTAAATAGACAGAGTGTCAATGTACTGAAATAATTTTAAAAATTACGAAAGTAATTTTTAGTGTTAGCCATTTCGAATGAACCTTAAAATTCAAATTGATGATAAAGATAGGTTTAAATTGTAATTTCACAATTGAAGTTTTAAGTTTTTTACTTTGGCTCGTCTGGTATTCAGTTTTTTTACTTTTTGCGATTCCCTTAAACATTCAAGTGATGTCCAGTGGTCGTGTCGTGGTTGTACGTACATTTTTGCGATGCCTTATAGTTTCAAGAGATGTTAAAAAGTAGAAGTAAGGTTAAACATATTTCGGTTTGTGGATTTCCAAATGTTTTTGATTTGGTCTGCACCGAAAAGACAAAAGTTGTCAAAATGCGCATATGCAGAAGCTTAATTTACAGTAACTTCGGTATAATGGTATATATAGAATAATGGTAGTTTTGAAGGTCGAGACAGAAAATACCACCGTATCGCAGCGAGTTCGATAGGACGAGCTGTTATACTAGTGATATTTTCTGTCGAGACCTTAAAACTACCATAATTGTTTTTATCGGCAACGTCATAAGTGTAATGACGTCATATTGGTGACGTCATTGCCTGATATTTTCTTGTATCAGGTCAGTACGGAGATACTGACAATATCAGCCAGGAAGCCTGATCAAAAAGAAAATGTACATATTGCCGATAATTACAAATACTTCTGCTTTATATATCTGGTTGTATATTCATTACACAACAGTAGGTCTGGGGACAAATGTTTCATTATAACGTGTTGTTATTTTTAGGGTTGTTCCCTGTATACTATTTGTTTTATTAACAAGTTCCAAACGGATATTGAGATAATGAATGAAAAACAAAGTAAACAGTAACACGCTAAGCCGTATAATTAGTCAAATTAAATTTGCTTGTTGGCATTACAAACTTATATATTTGGAAGCTGCTGGTTGTATTAAGAACCTCTAAGCGTTTACCAACATTTATATTAAGGAGGTTCGCTACTCATGTTTTGCGATTTTTGTCAGATTTTCGGGATCCTCGGGTTTTATCCATTTAAAAGTATTATATTTCTTTGCCCATCGACCGCCTTATTTTTTTCCATAATTTCATTTTATACATCTTTGTGAGCATTCTGTAAAAATTTCATTTGATTCTATTTATTCTGTCACATTCATTCATGGTCAAACCTTGTTAATGTTAATCCTATGAAAAATTAGAAGAGTTCAATCACATAAATCTTAAAAACCAGATCATCAACCTAGCAATTTTTTTTCACTTAAATTGTGTCTTTTTAAATTTTTTAACATAAAATCATGTTTACTTGAAATCTTATTTGTTTTCAAATTGAGTAGCGAACCCCCTTAAGAGCACTATTAAAACCAACAAAAATATTGCGATGATCATGTTCAATGCCAAAACTATGTCCCGGACCAAAAATGCATAACTTATCTCGATCGGATCGTTCATATTGGCAAATTTGATTAATTTACACTTATACAAAGGGAAATATATAAGTGTTGTGGTTTGTTTAAGAACAGACTATCAAACAAATTATAATAAGATAATAGACTTTTGATTACTAACACCAGTAAACACTCCTAGATAAAAACCTAGCGCTTATATGTAAATAACAGTAGGGTCGAAGTGCGTATCGAGAATTTCCTTATTTGCGTGAATGACATTTAATTTCTATAGATGCGAATCGATTAAGTGCCTTATTGACGTCAATGTGCACCTTTTTGTTGTATTAACGCCAATAAGGCACCTAATTGAGTCGCATCTATAGAAATTAAATGCCATTTACGTAAATAAGGAAATTCTTGATACGCATTTCGACCCCAGTGAATAAGCCCAATACCCCTACCATACTAGGTAAGTGCATTTTCTTGTCACAAATACCTCATTAAAATGTAATGATATGTGTAAAAAATATGCCATTTAGGACATACTAGAAACGCATCTGAATTATTATTTTAACTGAGAAAATATTGATAATTAAGTCATTTGACACCTATGGCAAGCGCGAACCACAAAAAATAGAAAAACCCAATTTAAGTTACTTAAACCTGGTTTTTCTCTACTTAAATTCAATTTAAGTTACTTAATTCGAATTAACGCTACTTAAGAAGATTAAGCACTTAAATAGAGATATTTGCTGTTAATGTAAGAAAAACGAATTAAGTAGAGAAAATGGCAATACTATCATTAAGTGCGCCCGAACAACATAAATTGAGTTTAATTCACATTAAGTTACTAAAATTGAATTTAAGTAGAGAAAAACTAAGTTTTAGTAACTTAAATTGAGTTTTTCTTATTTTTTGTGGTTCGCGCACGCATAACTCTTCTTAAGTAGAGTTTTCCACTAAATTAGAGTTAATATCCCAAGTCCTGTTTGAGACAATCGTTTTGATTGGCCGACTGTTGTGTTGTGTGTCTACCATGTTGACTGTGTACCGAAAATTCAATTTATATAAAATAAAATACAGTTTCTAAGTAAAAATTCATTATTTTGTTTTTGTTTATCTTTGTTCTTTGTCTGTTTTGTTTTTGTTTTGTTTTTTTGTTCAAAGCAATTCGTGGATGTCGAGATTCAATAATTACACTAATTTATATTCATAATAAGTAATATTTGAGAAAAAAATAGTCTGCAATTAAATGTCAAACTTTAAATTTTATTTTTATTAAAAAAAAACTTTAATTTAGCATATCCTTTTCGAAAGAGTTCCATATGTTGCAAATTACATGAATTTCGGGGGGAAATTTGAAGAGTAGGATAGGATTTTTAGTCCCGAATTTAATTCTCATGCAAAAATAACATTTTTTTTTTGCTGTTTTATTATATCATATCCTTTCGACCGCGTTCGCCGGTATATCACACACCTGAACAGGTAAATTTGGTCGGCAAAATCGAAATAGGGATAATTAATAAAGGGTCATAAAAATGTCATTCACTCGTACGAAATTGTTAATCAAGGTATTTTGATAGACCCTTTTGAACGAAATTCTGGAATGTTTACCATTTCACAGGGTATTATTTTTTCATAGATATTTATTGTGTATATCTATATAATTAGCGTTACACACATGGCATTATTGACACTTTTTAAAACCATAAACAAGTTTTTCTGCAAGATCTTTAAAAAAGCAATCGACCGAAAAAATATGAAAATCTTAAAGATTATTAGGCATTTCATAGATCCAAATTCGGATGGAAAATATAAAAAAAAATACAAAAGATAAAAAAATCTTTTACATTCATTCCTAAATCTAAAACAAACCTTTCAACCAATCAAAATGGTTGTTTCAAACAGTATTACGGCTATTAACTCTGATTTAGTGGAAAACTCTACTTAAGTTAATGCACGCGCGAACCACAAAAAAAATAGAAAAACTCAATTTAAGTTACTAAAACAAAGTTTTTCTCTACTTAAATTCAATTCAATAAAAAACGCTTATTAAGTAGCATTAATTTGAATTAAGCAACTAACTATCATTAAGTTCTGTTAATACATTTTCGGTGTTTTAACTAGCGTTAACAGCGCGGGAACAACAAAAAATACTTAAACTCATTTTAAGTAGCGTTAATTCGAATTTAGTAACTTAAATTGAATTTAAGTTGAGAAAAACTAAGTTTTAGTAACTTAAATTGAGTTTTTCTATTTTTTGTGGTTCGCGCTTTCCATAGACACCTTTACGATGCATCTTGTGTATTTAAAAGACGTTGTAAGAAAACAATCAGAGTTTGTCTTTGTTTTTTTTTTTTGCTAATTCTATGTTAAAATAAATATTTAATATAATTCACCAAGGTACTTTAGAACTACTGGATATTAAATAGGTTGGTATGAAAAGGCAAATCTATTGACTTAAATGAGGAATGATTTAGACAGTCAATGGTTCCCGATTGAAATTTACGGATATGATTTAGTCTGATTCCCTATAGAGAAATGTTGTTGCAAGGAGAGAATGAGATGACAGATTGTTGTTTGAAAAGCACTTTTACTAAAAGGGCAAACTGTCATTGTCTCTACGTTAATAAAATAATTTGAAAATCTACATCAGTACTATAGTTAATTTCCATTTCTATCAGTTAATGTTCTGTAAATTTTAATCTTCACGTATTTATTTATTATTGTCTTAGGGAGCAACCATTTGATTTTTATGGGGGGCTATGGTCAAATTTTCCATCCTGCCTTTTTATTTTTGGAAAATTGAAAGCCTGCATTTTTTTGGCGCGCTTACGCGCGCCTGACTTTTTCTTTTCAATATCCTTAAAATTATACAGCCAAAATCTACCATCCTGCATTTTTTTTCAGGACAAGTACTGTCCTGGTTATTTTTTTCTAGATTTTTGGCGTCCTGCCTTTTTATTTTAAATTTGACCATAGCCCCCCATAAAAATCAAATGGTCGTTCCCTTATAATTTATGCTGTAAAAATGTACATAATGCAGGACCATATTGTAAACTAGTTTGTAACTAAATATGTCATCCTGTTGAAATAAAGGATATTATTATTATAATTATTTAGAAGATCTTTGTATTCATTTCCCCAGAGATCTACTCCTCTGAAACTACTAGCCAACTACTTTGTATTCATTTCTCAAGAGATCTACTCTCCTGAAACTACTCAGCCAAGTTAAAACAAATTTGGTCACTGTAACTTCGGTATTTAGTTATTTGCTTAATCTTACTATGTATTTATAGGGATTTTGTCCCACGTACATTTACTCCATATCCCTTTATTTGTTTATCCATACTGGGCATAAATGATGCTTATGAGGTGCTGACTAAGCGTTGTTACTTTGGTACCGATCCATCATCAAACATGGCCGCCAGCGGGGAACTTAATTTTAACATTGGAACCTATGGTAAAATGCTTACAATGAACTTCTCCTTAAGAACAACTGAATGGATTGGAACCATGCTTGGCATGATTGGTGCTTATGAGGTGCTGACCAAATGTTGTTACTTTGGTGCTGATCCGTCATCTTACATGACGTCTGCAGTGAACTTACTTTAACATTGGACCCTATGGCAATTGTACACAAAGATCTTCTAGAGAACTGCTAAATGGATTTGAATCAACCATGAAATGAATGATGCTTATGAGGTGCTGACCGATGTTGTTACTTTGATGCCGATCCATTATCCAACTATGGATTAGACCCTAAGGGAAAATGTATACTAGAAAACCACTGAATGGATTTAATCTAAACATTACATAAATGATATATGTGAGATTCTGTCCAAGTTAGTTTCTTTGATGCCTATCAATCTTCCAACATGGCCACCAGTTGCAAACTTAGTCTAATATTTGACTCAATGGGAAATGAATACAAGGATCTTCTCATCTAATACCACTGACCCAATCAGAACCAAATTAAACTTAACCACAACAGTCCTTGGGTGTTCCGTTCCAAAGTTTTTGATTTAATGTTCATATGTCATCGAAGATAGCTGAATTCTTTATTCAACAAACTTAGAGCAGAAATTTCTAATCTGATACATCAAAGCTTGTGCACAAAAAGACACGCCCCAAAACACAAACAAAAACCAAAAGAAAAACCAACATAACGATAACCGCAACTTTGTTAGTAATTTTGCTTCAGAATTCTTGGCAAGAAACGAGGCCACATATTTTAAACAATCGAAAAAATGAAGGGAAAAAATCATATCAAATGAAAAACATTTAAATTTCGGCCTCCGCTACACAGACGTTGTACTTCAGATATGAGGAAATATTAACACCAGGTCTATCTCAATGAGCTTGGAATTTTTAGGAATTCTGGTTCATAACTAGACTTTTTGTTGTAGATTGGCAGTAATGGAGTTTGCATCTAGGATGTAAGAAAAAACCATACTAATTTTTGCTTCCAATGTGTGAACTTTCGCTTTCTTCGCAGATGTTGTAGCAGCCCTACACTGTACTGAAGAAGAATACACCTACCTTTTACACTTTTTCTTCACTGTCGAGCATGTAGTGCATACAGTGACTTCTTGGAAAAAGCAAAAACACCATCTCAAAACTGACAAGTCGAGAATTCAGTCTTTGTTGCTTTGGCCCAACGACATTTTCATTGATTTATCAATAGCATATTTGACTTAACCCTAGTAGATTGACTCGCTAACAGTTGTACGAGTTCTGTAGAACACGAGTATCAGGTTCACACTGATTACTTACAATTTGTGATGTTCGTATGATTGACTTATGTTTCATGTCTTTTCTTCTGTTTTTCTAATTTTTGATGTGTGTATGGGCTTTAATTTCTGCAAATAACGGAATTTTTGTAACTTTGGCATTATAAAATGATAAACATAACACTCGATGATCAGTCTTGAAATACAATCACTATTTTCATGCATAAGGTGCCAATATCTAACTTTTACTACGTACATAGAATTTTACTCTCATTGGACTTGAGATTTCTTTCGTAGCATTATTTGAAATGTAAGTTTCAGAAGTGACCCGACTAATTTTTCCTAGGTCTTGCACTTTGTGATCTATAAGTAGACAAAATAACAAAGCGTCATGAGCTGAAATCAAAATGGCGAAAAGAGAAAGTAGGTGTAAAACCACTGAAAACATTTACTTTGTCCTAAATACAATGTATGCAATTCGTGTTTAAGTGTATCCTGATATATCTAAATTTACAGGAACTTTGGTATTGTGTTACTTATTGTACTTGATCTTATGATGCTATGCTCATGTAGCCTCTTGTACAGTTTTTTTATGCCGCAAATAACTTTTAAATTCATGGCACCGTTTACGGAGGTTATTTCCTCATGTTTTGGGATTTCTGTCAGATTTTCGGAATCCTCGGGTTTTATCCATTTAAAAACATTATAATTTTTCCATAATTTCATTTTATACATCTTTGTGGGCATTCTGTAAAAAAATCATTGAATTCTATTTATTCTGTCACATTCATTTATGGTCAAACCATGTTAATGTTAATCCTATGAAAAATCAGCGGAGCTCAGTTTCCCGCCAAATTTTCAATCAATTAAATCTTAAAAACTTAATCATCAACTTATAATTTTTTTCACTTAAATTGCTTCTTTTTTAATTTTCTAACAAAAAATCATGATCATTTTAAATCCTATTTATTTTCAAATAGAGTAGCGAACCCCCTTAAGCATAATCATTTTGAAAGAAACATACAAATATCATACAATACTAGATTTAAGCAACAAATAGAACTAGAGTAATGACTGTCGGAAACGACAGTGATCCCTGCACCCCCTGTTTGACACAGAAAATAGCCATAGACCCTGGGTATAATTTTTCTTAACATTTTTGAAATTAAACTATTGACAGTCACTATTTTTACCATAAGGAATTAAACAATATATGGTTGTTAGGCAGAATTAAAAAAAAATGAGTAGTCTTTGAGACTTTCAGGAATTTGACCAAACTTGGAATCATATATTTTGGAAATCAAATTGGTGAAATGTTTCTTCTAACTCTAACAAATTTTTAAACTATGGTTTCAATGTAGAATTCCAAAAATTAGTGGTCTTTGACAATTTCAGGAAATTTACCATAATTGGAATCAAATATTTTTGAAATTCAATTGGTGAAAATGATTGCCCTAATGATAACAAATCCTAACAGTTTGGTTGCTAGGTAGAATTCCAAAAAATACTTGGTCTTTGACACTTTCAGGAAATTTACCACAATTGGAATCAAATACTTTTCAAATTCAATTGGTGAAAATGATTGCCCTTATGGAAACAAATCTTAACAGCTTGGTTGCTAGGTAGAATTCCAAAAAATATGTGGTCTTTGACACTTTCGAGAAATTTACCAAAAATGGGAATCAAAAATTTTTGACTCACAATTGGTGAAAATGATTGCCCTCATGGAAACAAATCCTAACAGTATTGTTGCTAGGTAGAATTCCAAAAAATAAGTGGTCTTTGACACTTTCATGAAATTTACCAAAATTGGAATCAAATATTTTTGAAATCCAATTGGTGAAAATGATTAACCTTATCAAAACAAATGCCAAAAGTATGGTTGCTAGGTACAATTCCAAAAAATATGTGGTCTTTGAGACTTTCAGGATATTTACCAAAGTTGGAATCACATTTTGGAATTCTAAGATTTCAGAATTTTTATTTTTTCCAAATACTTGCCAAAATATAAGATTATATGCCAAAATGTCCAAAAATATCAGTCTTGAACCGGAATCGGAATCAAAATTCCGAAAGCTTATTGCGCATCTACAGACTATATGCAACAATCCTGCAACAAAATTAAATCCATAAATCCAAAAATGTAGGAGGAGTTTGCGTCGCATGCCATATGTGTCACAATCCACATTTTGTGGTCTTTGT
>MJUU01065018.1:5835-17709 GCA_002080025.1 Modiolus philippinarum | reverse complement strand
GACATCTTGGGGCCTCTTGTTTGCATCAAGATAAATATCAAAAATCCGAAAGCTTATTGCGCATCTACAGACCATATGCAACAATTCTGCAACAAAATCAAAACCCTAAATCCAAAAATGTAGGAGGAGTTCGCGTCGCATGCCACATGTGTCAAAATGGACATCTGGGGCCTCTTGTTTGAACCAAGACCAATATCAAAATTCCGAAAGCTTATTGCGCATCTGCAGCATATATGCAACAGTTCTATAACAAAATTAAAACCCTAAATCCAAAAATGCAGGAGGAGTTCACGTCGCAAGGATTTGTGACGGACGGACGGACAGACGGACGGACGGACGGACGGACGGACTAGGCCAACGACAATATCCCCGAACTTTCATTCGAAAGTGCGGGGATAAATATTTAAGCACTGCTATAAATTAACATCTTGAAAATATTAGGTATTACCTTGAAAATTCAAAATCTTGTCTTGGTTCAAATAAGCTTCCGTATCATGCTGTCGAGTAGCTTTAATTAGAACTTCAAGAAGAGCATTTTTTTAATGAGAAAACTGCTTTGGCACGTCGTCTACCGCCTTGTTAACAAATGCAGAAGACGCCGGATGTTAAAATGATACAAAAATGATAGTTCTTTTAATGATACCACTTATCTTTTCAAACTTAATTGACCAGTATTTCTATCATTGGAACATCTAGCATGTAAGTGGTGGGTGAAAAGCTATAAAATTAATTTCGTTCCTCTTGTCATTTTGTTAATTACAACTCCTTGTTTCTTTGTAAAAGTGCTCGTCAATAGACTTGCGTAATAAATTAGGCTGGAAATAATTTTACAGGATTTAAGTACATGCCACTTATCTTCATAGGCGCCATCCTTATTACTTTTATTATTTTCAACAAATGGAAAGACCTATGCATGAACGCTTACAGACCACACACAACCCAATAATGGACAAGATGATCGTATTAGTGAACACTCATATTACAAAACTTCCTTATTTGGTAGTGGCATGCTTATTTACATGAATAAAAAAAACAAATTTGAACGAGATCTATCAAGTGGTTTCATAGAAGTATTTCGGTTTTCAGCTGAATAATAAATTGAGCTATATAATTCATGAAAAAATATAATTCATGAAAAAAAAAAATCATTCGAGAATGAGGCTGTGCAGTATGCACATCTACAGATACTGAGAAAAAACCTCATCAGATATGAAAGCAATTGGATGGATTCAGAGTAGTTGCACTTATAAGGTTTATTTCGGTATTTTAGCTGAAAAACATCACCAAAGTGCTATACTTCGACAAGAATCCATATGGTGGTAAAATATGGACATCCACTGTCACTTCCAAAAATCCCACTATATATGAAAGCCATTCACAAGCAGTTCAGAGAACATCTAAAAAACATAATATTTAATTATTCTTATAAGAATTATCCTACTTCGCAAGGTTTCTGTAATGGAAATGATAATTATCCAGATTTCCCACCGTTGTTAACGTCTGTCTTTGGTCTCGTCCTGGTATTTACACTTGTGGATTGTGGCATGTGTTTACGTTGTGTTTTGTTTTGTTTAGGTTTTTTTTTTTTTTTTTTTTTTTTTTTTTTTTGGTTTTTTTTTTTTCTTTTTTTTTTAATCGGACGCTATATTTATTTCGCAAACTTCATAAAATTCAAAACACAATCAAATCTGAAAACACCGGTCTGAAGTAAAGACAGATATATTTTAATATAATAGCTATTTACATCACGGTTTACGGATTGATTAAAGACTTAGAATTATTTGCATGTAGACCAATCACATCTTGATTTATCAGTAAATATACAGAAATGTAGGATTAACTCGCACCATCGTAGTTTTGTCCTTAGCTATATTTGATATTACTGATTATTCGGATTTCGTTTGGTTTTATGCATTTTAACATTTTGAAATTATGGATTTCCTTTGTTTGGGTTCTAGTGCTGCTGATGAGGAATAAATTTCCGAAATGGCCATACAGCTCATTAAAAATATTGCAGTTGGAGTTAACATATGTGTTATGGTCTCATGTTCATTTACTCCATATCCTTTCGTGAAATATTTAAGATGCAGTAATCCTGGAAAACCAAAATAAGTCTTCTTATAAATGTTTACGACGCTGGATTAATTTTTACAATTTTAATTTCACACATTTTTTCACAAAGACATTTGGTAAGGGCGAGCTCGAATAGTAAACTTCATTAAAATATCTCTGGGGAAATCTGAGAAATAGGAACCAAAACTTGAACACATTAATATCTCTGTAAAATAGTCATAAACCATCTGAAAGAAATCCCATGGAATTTTGTCCAACTAGAGTTACACTGGGTATCAATATATAGAAAAAAAATCCATCAGTAGAGAGCAAACAGCTTTGTTTCTTCATAACATCATACCAAGGTAGAGCAAAATCTATTTAAGTTATGCAGCCTGTTACTCTCTTTCAGCAACATTGAATTATTTTTGGTTCATGATTAATTTTTCATGAACTTTGCTATAGATTATTCTCAGAAGTATTGCCTAGTATCCCTTTGCCATATTTAACATGAATGGATGTTAATCAATCATTCACCGTATAAAAGTGCTCAAAATACTCATTGAGTCATGAGGTTATCATTCTTTATTCTGACAACTAATGTCATTCAGATATCTGAATTGGTGTCTCACCGTCATCTGACTCTAAAAAGAACATAGAAAAGTCGTTAATTCACTCTTCAGTTTGACGTTAAAGTCGTAATGACAAGTCATTCGGTAAAGCAATGGTTCTCACCGATATTTCAATACCTACATAGATAAATCACCCATAAGTGGTATTTTTCTTCTTATTTGGCTAATCATTAGTGTCTATCAAGGAAGACTACTTATATAGGCAAAATGTGTTTTTATCCCCGCACTTTGTGACAATGTGACACGAACTACTCCTACATTTTTGGAATTAGGGAGTATTGTTGTTTATATGCTGCAGATGCGCAATAAGCTTTCGGATTTTTGTTATTGGTGATAATGCAAATAAGAGGCCCCACGATGTCAATTTTACACATGTTGCATGTGACGCGAACTCCTCATACAGTTTTGGACTTCGGGATTTAATGTTTTTGTAGAATTGTTGCATATAGTCTTTCTATGCGCAATAAGCTTTCGGATTTTTTCTTTTTCTCTGTGCAAACAAGAGGCCCAAAGATGTCAATTTTGACAAAGACCCCAAAATGTGGATGCTGTATTTGTGTCTACATTACACTATCATACATATTTCAACGATGTGCTTGTATTTAAGATTTTGATTTCGTCTACAGATTTCTGAAGAATACAAACTCTGAAGATAACAGGGCAAACTGTTATTAATCTGTCGATACGGAGGATATATAGACAACAACATACCGTAGTTACTGTAAATTTGGTTTCTGCGGTTGTTATTTCGACAACTTATGTCTCCTCAGTGTAGATCAGAACGAAATATTTGGAAAACCATAGACTGGAAAATGTATAATTTCTGACAGAGAACAACTAATCAATGTGAACCAAACGCGGAGCCAAAATCAGCTAAGGACAGGGCTTTGCATGAGGGAAATACTCCTTTGTTGTGTTCCGAGGACAAAGTCGGGTGACATGTTGTTATTCTACGTTTCTTCTTCTTCTACCACATATTTTTGTCCGAGAAATTATTTTGAAATGGCTGAATGAAAAATATTCATTCATATATATATGGCAGCTATTTTACGTTGAAAAACTAAGGATACAGCGTTGAAAAACTCGGGAACTGCTTTGCAAAATTTGCTAGTATTTTGTAAAAATAAACCCACCAAAAAATTTAAACTTTTCTGCATGATTTCGACAGAAATTGATTTTTACGTAGATTTTGAGGCTTCCATTAAGATGGAATCATTGATCATCGAATTGGTTGTCTAAGTTGACATCGGCTATTGCTTGCAACTGAAAATCTAGTTTTAATAATTTTTATGTTTGAAAACCCAATTTTTTGATAAAGCGGATAAAATATAACAGACGTGATGTAACTTTTCTTTTAGTATGAAAATCAACTGTTGTGAAATAGAAATTATTTTAGGTATTTTAGGTTTTAGCATGTATACATTTTGCTGTTACACTATAACATTATTCAAGCTATCAAAATGTGACTAATAATTTGATCATACGTGTGAAGAGTAAAACAGTTGACCTAAAACAGTTGACCGATGCACACTAGGGAGCGCGACTATGCACGTGACACGTGGTGCAGCAAAACAGTATGCCAGACCAACTGAGATTGCAGAAAGAATCATATCATATAAAATTATGATTTTATCTTGTGATCAACGAAGAACTGCTTCCGATTGATAGGGGAACGTCTTATGATGTTCCTTGGGTGGAACAACACTATTGTTCCTCTCTGGTAGTAAATTTAAAATCATCAAAATTATTCATTAGATCGCACTATGTATGAAATATGCTATGTGAGGTATAATTATATAGCATATCTGAAGGAAAAAGTTTCAAATCAGTTTGCAAAGAGGCAACCATCTGCTTCTTGCAGTATAACTATACAAAGAGTTTTGAACTACTTTGAGGACTTCATCGTCTTTTCTGTTGTAATGAGATTACCAACCTTCTGTACAGGCTAAGTCGTTAATTGGCAAGGTTGTCCACATTGATGTCTTTACCAAGATTTTGTGTTAACAGATTACTGTTTCGGTATGCCAATCTAAACTCCCATTTTTTTCTGGAATAGACAGCTATTAAATTAATATGCTTGAATATTTGACCTTGGACAATACTTATCAGTTTCATTCAGGCTGTTTAGTTATAAATGAGCCTTATCTTAAATTTGTTTGTTATAGGAATTACTGGTTAATCGGATAACTTGCAACGAATTCCTATTAATAATGTATCATTGTATCAAGACGTCCTGAATTCACATCATTAGATGCTAAATCTGTTTTATTGAGTCTACCACAGCATTCATTCTACGACTTCCTGATATTGCCCTTACATTATTTAAATATGTCTCGGACATAATGTCACAAAAAAAGTATATTTTTTTTCTCTACATAAACCAATGTAAGTGTTCCACATTGATTACCAATATTTCTGAGTTCACATCTTACATAGAATAAGGTAATATATTCAGCTTTGACTGAAGTTAAAGTTGTCCATAACAAATTACAATAACACTTTGGAATTACCATAAATTGTCTCATTAGTCTCAAGTACGATTCTTTTTTAAGCATAATTGAGATGTATTAGTGGTAGTCGGATCAAATATTCTTATTACTAGGTCTCCCAACGTAAATACTGTTATTGAATATAATAACATATATTTTAAGTAGAAAAATATGTGTTCATACTATGCTGAAGACAAAGTCTGTAAAAAGGCCATCTGAAAATGGGGTAACCTTAAGACGGGAAGCTTTTAGTTATTTGAACAGAATACATCTGAAAGAAATGATCATCGAGGACAGAGTCTGAAGCGAATATCACTTGTTTAAATCTGAACACGATTTTATAAAGCTCACTAATTAATTTTTCTTTAACAATAGATGAAACTGATGTTTATTTAAATGGATAAGATACGTAATAAAATGATTTATTTAACTTACTCGTATTTAACTTGTACGTTGCAAAATCTATGTCGTTCTTACAGAGAAGCAATGAACCTGGGTCACACTAACATATATCAAGTAAGATACCTGTTCCCCGAAGACGATATAGCCATCCGACATATCGCACCCACTTAGAGCAAAACTTCTTTAGTAAGTTTTAATACAGAGAACAAAACTAATTTTAAATATTATTGCAGCAAAACAAAGTGCAGATTTTTCTATCCTTTGTCTTTTAAAATAAATGTCAGCAATATTACTTTTATACAAAAATACAAGTCAGTGGAAATGGTAAACCACAAAAATTGTGCGAATTCAAAGTAAAAAGAAAATAAGAATTTGAATTAAAAATAAAAAAATAAGAATTTAAAATGGATTAAAATGCCAAATATTTCGACATGTAATGTCTTCGTCGAGGGAAAAGTAAAAATAAAAATACGTGTAGACACGCTGGGTGAAATGTAAAACCTTAAACCCAGGCAGGTGAGAGCCGAGAAATTTGATAATACTAGCCGATCTTGAACACATTCACAATAAGATGATGATTGGGGGCAGTAAAGAAACGATTTTGGGTAGGGACAGGAAACAAAGTCGAAATGAGTGGCAAGGACAGGAATCAAAAAGACAAAAAATGCCGATGTGTGAATGGAAAAAAATGGACCAAAAAGTGAATAAATTGATAATAAAAAACAAATTTCTAAATTTAGTGACATGACAAACAGATGTAAAACATAACATCACTGGTACGCAATTACTATCGCATACGAATTGTGTTTTATTACCGCAGTATATATATATACTTTTAGTAGATGAATTATACTTTTAGTAGATGAATTCATTTTCATTGGAATTACCTCTTTTATATGTTGACAAAGAATATATGAATCATAAAAAACGTATGTATGCTGATTAAGTCAGAATCATTTTCATTCGTACTTTAAACCTTTTCCCCACGCAGTATTTAGTTCATCTCCTTTCACGAATTTAAATGTCTGAATTTCAAACTATAATTATAGTAATTTTGCAGTTGTCTGTGTTATAAAACATGCAGTACCATGCCATCACTTAGATTAATGTGCTCTCAACATTTCCATGTCATCAAACACGTTTCTTTATATCACATCATCCACTTTATTGCCATTCAATGTTCTCCATTGCTTGAATGAAATGTAAATTACACTGAATAGATCTCTGTAACATTTACTTTCTCTTTCAGTTTAATGTTATCAAGGAACACTTAGAGGATCACAATCGATAAACATCTCACCATCAAGACTTTTGTTTGTTATTGTTGTTCCTTATGACATTT
This sequence comes from Modiolus philippinarum, assembly GCA_002080025.1. NCBI lineage: Eukaryota > Metazoa > Mollusca > Bivalvia > Mytilida > Modiolidae > Modiolus > Modiolus philippinarum. The sequence goes on along the minus strand of MJUU01065018.1, from coordinate 10,792 downwards.
TGCTATTAGTAATGTTTATTGAGATTGTAGTATTATTTGCTCTTCATCTCTTAGTCCAATATTAAATCGTTTCTTGAGAAATAACGAACTTTACTTGTGTGCCTTGGAGTGTGATTAATTTGATAATGTTCAAGCATTCGTTCTTTTACATCATAATTTTATCTTATTATAATCTTGTTACTTGCTGAACTTTTTTGAGTTTGTTTATAACTTGATAGAAATGACACTTTCGATCAAATTAGACGACGTAGGAACAACACTTTTTCGTGTTAAGAAGGACAGAGCAGCACTTTTTATAGATTGACACAGTGGGAATAACTCAGCTAAACCTTTTAACCTTTTAATGGTTATTAACGCCGGTTGACATGTTCTATTTCTGTCCTTATTTGGAACACGCTGGAAACATTATGTACCTATTTATCTCTTTATCTGTCATCTTTATTTTCAATTTTCAAAACTTTAAACAGTACCACTAATCAATAATAGTAATAATAATAGTTTTTTTAATTGATAAAATTATTCGGAGAAAATTCACAACAGGTATATGATACAATCCTTTTATGACCTGTAAATGTTTTGTCTTATTAAATAATGGTCAGTCATATACAAACAGTCAGAAATTTGAATAATGTTTTCTTGTTTCGTCTCTTATTCTTTCAAAATTCCAAAGATTATACAAGTTGAAATTTCGGGTAATAAAAAAGTCTTTATGAACTGGCAACCAAACAGTAATGTACGTATATGCAATACTGACGTATTGCAAACTTATACGCCTAGTTAGCAAAATATGGACAATTCGGAACAAAACTGTAAAGGTAACGGAGGAATACTTAATTAATTTCGTCCATCCGTCTGTCTATTCGAGCGACGCACAGAATTTCATAAAGCAAGGCATGATTTCTAAGAAATTTTTATAAATGTTCGTCATTGAATTTAATGAAGATCTAAATTTAAGAGCGACGTTTTTGACTTGTGAATAGCACAGCTGAAATTTACATTCTCTTAAAGCTTACAGAAACGATTACCTTTTTTATTACTTAAATATTTCAAATAGTTTGATTTTTTTATTGATCAAATTAAACATTAATTAAGTTTTATACAAGTAAGAAGGTACTTCAGTTTTTTTTAATATTGCCTTTTTCATATAAAAATGGAATCGGGGAACAATTTCGACTCGTTCCGAACTCAAACTTAATATGGTATTTTAACATTGACTAGTATTGTATAAGGATGCTACCAGAAAAGCTCTACTTTGATTTTTGACTAATTCAAAAAAATGATTTTAATATTTGAAATTTTATCAAATCATATGATTCTTAGTAGCAAAAAATAGGCTAGGGGGAAGTTTGGGCCCAATAAAACTAATTTAACCCCGCCGCAGCAGGTTTGCGCCTGTCCTAAGTCATGAAATTTATTAAGCCTTTGTGTGTCTTGTATTTTTTCTAGTTAGTTTTCTTTATGTCTATAGGAGTCTAGGATGATGTTTATTTCGCTGAACTTGGTAACTCTTTATTCAGGGGCCGACTCCGACCTGCCGTTGGGTGTGGGGTTTTCTCATCGTTCATTGAAGATCTTATGGTGGCGTTGAGTTGTTATTACTCCCCTTTGGGTCGTTGTCTCTTTGATACATTCCCCGTTTCCCTTCTTTTTTCTAGATGTTATTTTTTGTTTTAACATCTAAAATTTTATTAAATCATCTAATTCTTAGTAGCATCAAATAGAGTAGAGCGTCAAGTTCTTCATATAAACGTGCACAGCATGCTCAAATCAAGATTGATAGGCAGCTATAATTTTTTATGGTTCAAATATATACTAGCCACAAAAGAAAAGATACCAAAATAAACAAATATCATAATATCAAAATTATTTACAGTGAGGGAAAAATTTATTGTAACCATTAAGGTGAAGGTGTATAGAAGTTATACTGCAGATGCCGTCAAACGTTATAAGGATTTCTTCAATAAGCTGGTTGCAAATCTTGAAAACTGAAAATGCAAAAAATGCATGAACATGCTGGTTATTAGATTGCTTTGTGGGCTTTTATCTAAGACTAGGAGAATGAAAATTGTCTGATAAGCTATATGTATCCTCAAGATCTTAAAGGCAAGAAAACAAATTCAAAATTAATGGTACAATTTCTGTTTTAATAAAAGCTCTTTCCGTGAATGTCGTTTACTCTTTTCGTGAATCTCGCTTACTCTTTTCGTTAATGTCGCTTACTCTTTTCGTGAATGTCGTTTAAAGCCACTTTTCACGACACAGTCTGAATTTTTCTAAAATTTGCGAAAGGGAAGGACAAGAAATAATTCAAAAAATGTATGCAAATGTCTGTGTATTGACTAAGATTTAAGCAAACGTTTTGCAAATTGCAGATACACTGTCAGGTTTTTTGGTTTTTTTTTTTGGTTTTCGTTTTTTTTTTTTTGGTTAAATATTTTGATTAAAAAAAATTCAAAAATGGATTTAAGACATTTTATTCATTGTAACATGCACGATTTGTCTGTCACGCATCCGAGATGAAAATATCCTATTCATTCATTTATCCAAACATTTTTCATAAAAAAAAATCACTTTTTGAAAAAAAAAAGAAATCAAAATTTAATGTCGTCTTGTGACGTCATCATTCCATATTTTTCGAAAATTCTTCATGAATAGAATTACCAATTGGTTCTCACTTACACTAGACTTATATACAATTATATTGCAGTTGTTCAAAACTATTGGAGAAAGAAAACGGTATCCTTTCCTTTTGAGGCTAGTATATACCATATGATTTTTTTCTTCTTTAGAACTTGTAATTTGTCTGTGTGTGAAATTTCGATTCCGCTAATTACCGCAGTTCCCCCAGAAAAATATGTCAAAAGTTAATGAGTTCTCAAACACCCTCGCTCTATTTTTAGTAACTCGCCGGTATATGTCATTTAAAATTCTAATCCAACATTTATATAACGAAGGTTTTGATTGGTCAAAACTGACCATCAATTCCACCATCTGCATACCTGGGACAAATTAGGTTCCCTGTTTAATCTGGTTCCTAATATTGTTACAAATTCACGAGTTAAAAATAGAACATGAAATTGATTTGTTGCATTAGAATCGCAAAAACAGTACATTATTTGAATACCCGAGGGCGTCAATCTTGATTTGACGGTCAAAATATCTGTTTACAGGCTACGCTACGCGTCGCCTATAAACTGCATTTTGACCGTCAAATCTACGATTGACGCCCTTGGGTATTCAAATAATGTACTGTTATTGCTTAAGTACTGAAAATGAGAGGCAAGGCTTTGTATAGGCCATTTCAAAAAATCATTTTGGTCTGCGCAGGTTCGGTTTAGGCATTTAGATACATTGAAACAGTTCCGGTCATCAACTCAACACGGCAAGTGATGTTTATCCTGAACACAGTTCATAACACTGTTCATATTTAGAGTACTAGGTCATTGTTTACTGTGACACTGCACTTATTTTGTTAGAATTTAAATGTATTCAGGGTTTTAGTTGTGTATTGTTAGTCAACCGTATGAGTGATAACCGGAAGCGAAGAGTGTTTGTAACTCCATTTGATGGGCGAGTTCAAATCCAGGAAAGGGCTATATATTCAAATGGAACAGTAAATACTTAACTATCCTAAGGAATAAGATACCGAAATCCCAAAATAGTTCGTTTTTTCGTATGATTTTTACCGAATATGCTATATTAACCCCCGTCGGTGCATGTACACTGATTTAAAAATAACATTACCCTCCAAATAGAACATAATGGTACATAACATCGCTTTTATCCCATGACAATAGTATATAATTATGGATGATGCAAATATGTATCTTTGAATTCATTTATTATATTTCTCCATTCATGAATAAACTTTTTGCAATCTTTCATATAAACTGTGTCAAGCTTCGTCTTTTTTCGCCTTTTAATGATATTTCATTGTCGCCAGGTTATTTTTTGTGCGTTGTATAGTTTTTATTATTGTCGACACGACCATTCCATAACTTACTTGTAGCTCTATTCGAACATATTTCGGTAAAGGAATTGACAACGTATCTACCCTGGTGAATTCAATTATTTACATGTAATACCGTTAAATGCATCCATGTCCGGCATTGAAGTACAAAATAGACATGTGCGGCAAAAATTAGTCTGGATAAAATTGATATTGTATATAGAACTAACCATAGACAAGTGACACTGAGTGAAAACTCTCCTTTCATTATTTCAATAAAAAATAGATCAATCGCCCTCATGGGTTAATGACAAGATGATATGAAATTACAGGCGAGGCAAAAATATCAATATCATAATGATTACGTTGGATATCAGATTGGCACGGCATATAAAAACTCGTGAAAGTCCACGACGAACACATGGAAACTCTTAAAGTGACTTATCAGTGAACTTGTAGGGGACAGTTTAAGATTGCTATTTGTTCTTTTCGATTTATTTTCACAAACGTGGGCGTCGTTATTAAAATGAGGTCTCAAACCGTGTTCAGTTACGTAACAATTGAGAAATTATTGAGATAAAAATGAGCATCTACGAATGCTTCTTCATATCGTACAAAAATTACATGATTTCAACAAGTTGTTTATTTCAACAATGATTAAGATACGATCAGCATGTAGCTTTCATTAACTCGCTGTCATAATGGTAATGAAGGAAAACTCAAAAGTGCTGGAGTTAGAATACATTGTAATTACTACAACATCGGCAAGGCGTTCAATTCCTATTTCTGGAAGACACAGTGCAGCACGTAAATTTTAAGTTTGGATTAATCAAATAACGCGACAAAGGTAGGATATTAATTTGATTAATTAAAGCTGCAGTGATGTTGAAATTATTATTGATGAATTTTTGTATCGTCAAATCTTATTATATTTTTATAAGCACTTGAAATTTCTACAAGACACAAAATCTGGTTGCAAATTGTTAGTAATCTGAAATAAAATCTGGA
>MJUU01065017.1:31312-42507 GCA_002080025.1 Modiolus philippinarum | reverse complement strand
TTGAATTTCACTGTTGCATATAAGGCCCCATTTCGATGAATTTACATCTCGTCAGTGCAACTCGGATCTAAAAATCGGAAAACCGCTGCCGAAATATTACTTTCTCGGAAGGGTGTACAAGACTGGAGATTGGCTGGTAAATTTCCTCTCCCTACCCATTTAGCCCCGTGATTGATGGATGTCGCTGGAGGAAACGGGAGGAAAAATATCCAAAGTTCTTTGACTTCAGACGCATATAATTTATATTTCAAGACCTGTATAAGCATATTTACATGCTTATCCTGAGGATTAGATAAGATTTCTAAGTGTCGCTGTTTTTAGACGTTATATATGAATTTTTTTTCACGACTAGTATTTTCTTCATAAAGAAGATCCTTGGAGCCTATTCTGCCTTTTAGCTGAGTTTTGGGAATTATCGATTGACAAAAAAAACGTCAACTCATCCTGCCCATCTTTTGGATGACACGCAAAGACGTCTTAGTTTTTGTTTTGGTTTGTGTATTCTCACTTGTTATTTATTTCATTTCATTTCATTTCATAGAGTAGAGTAGAGTAGAGTAGACATTTTAATATGGAACTTTGGATTTTTTTCCTCCCGTTTCCTCCAGCGACATCCATCAATCACGGGGCTAAATGGGTAGGGAGAGGAAATTTACCAGCCAATCTCCAGTCTTGTACACCCTCCCGAAAAAGTAATATTTCGGCAGCTGTTTTCCGATTTTTGGATCTGAGAAAAAATTTGACAGAAATTACAATACAGGAATAGGAAACATCCTAAATATATACAAATAAGTATTGCAATATATCTACATACGTACAAGTTACTTCCAGGCGTGTGTGTACAACAGGTCTGTATGACAGTACAGGATGTGTAGCTAAACATGTACAAATTTTTCCGTTGTAAGTTTGATCTGCTGTAAATTGAACACCATAAGAAGCTGTGTCATCAAATGTATTATTAGTGATGATACCGCTGCAGTTCCATGACAATATTGCTGTAGGATTTCCTCCAAATACACGGCACGTTAATTTCACCAGTTTGCCTTCAACAATGCTACCAGGGGGTGATTTTTGTATGCTTGGAATCGTTTCAGGGGCATCTGAGTTCAAAACAAAAGACACATTATTAAGACTGTTGACTATTGAAAAGAAAGTTAATTATGTTTTCTTGTGTTTTCTATGTTTGAAAAACCCTTTCATGGACAAATAATATTATTATATTTTACTAAGTAAGAGAAGATTTAATTGGATGAAAGCAATCATGTGACTTCAAAATAACTCAGATGTTTTAGCAAACAACCTCGATATGACATCACTGCTGGAACAACCCGTTGTTTCCCGCTGAACAACCCGGATATGACGTCACAGAGAGAAACAACCCTGAAATTACTAGCAGATTGCATCAGTCTTCTTTGTGAGATTAAAACCATGATAAGAACTCTTGATTTGGAATTAACGAAACTGTTTAAAATATAATAAAACAATTATGGCCCTCTGTTGACGTGAATCATCCAGATTTGTCAACAACTCCCTCCTCGGGTTGACAAATCTGGATGTTTCCCTTAATAACGGGCCATAATTGTATATTGCAAACGATTTTAGATTAGAGTCCAAATCGTTTTTTCCGCATCCCTTGCCGTTCATATATGCTGATTTATTATTTGTTGCATTCAGTACTAAATAAAATAAGTCTAAATTAATATAAAAATGACAATGAAGTTCATCAGAGGTTTTTGATTATCATGCTACTGTAGATCGAACATCAGTTGGGATATGTCTTGCTTTAAAAAGGACCCTTAATAACTAAGCAGTGCATACAGGTTTATATAGGTCAAAAGATTAACAACAGTTTTCTTTTATTGTTGCGACTAGTTCTTATGAATATTGTAAGATCGGTCCGGTCGTATTCTTTTTCTCCCCTACATCTTTCCGATCATATGACCAGATATTAAAAAAATGTAATCACATATTCTGCTAACTAGAAAACATGACGGGACTTTATAAAATAAATCGGATAAGTGTTGTTATGAAATAAAAACGATACGCTAGGCTATGGAATAGCCTTGGATAGAAAATTGCGTGTTTGATTTACAAGGGTGTGGTGGCTCATGATGTATTTGTATACTCAAATCAATACTTGAAGTAAACCTGTCTCGGTACTTCTTTGTAATTTCTTCTATTGGTCACAATTTTGTAAAATGGTAAAACTGTAGANGGATGGGGGTGGGGTTGGGGTGGGCTTGTGGTTCAACCTATACTTTTGGGTGCAGACGTACGGCTGAGAATTTCAAAACACCCCCCATTCATATGTTCAATATTTTGGATAACCATACACATTCATATATTTCCGTTGAAAATCAAATACTGTGATCTATTTATATTTTATTTTAACCAGTGCAAATATTGTGATCTTTTTATGTTTTCATGTTGCAAGTGTAAATATTACACATTGGACACTGTTTTTGTTTTTGTTACATTTAATCTCAATAATTAAGATTAAATGTAACACAAACATGATTTTAATAATACTATGCCGAATTATCTACCCATTGAAATAACAGATTGATGGAAATTGCACCCCATTAATATATTTGACTTGTCAAAAAAGTGACCCATTCCAGCGGTACGTCTGTGTATACAAATATGTAGGAAGAGACCCCCCGGGGGTTCTTGCGTATTTAATTCTTCAAAAGGAGCGTTATCCATTTCTTAATTATTTATCGTTGCTTGAGGAGGTATAGCCTCCTTACACACATAAGAGTTACACGTTTTACACACAATATGCTTGTCTCCTTGTAACATTTCTTTCAACCTCTCATCTTTTGCATTAAATTCTTTCTCGTGTACTTGGCTTCGAAACATAAACCTTTTACAGCATACACAAATAAACACAGGTAGCTCTTTATTCTTCCGCAAAAAACGCAATTCTATCATTTTCCACCTTTCGTTCTCCATTGCCTAAGTATCTCCACAAACTACAATCACGCTTTGTTTAACACAATTGAAAAGTCTTTTATAGTATTTGTATATTATTGATTATTGCACAATACCTCATCTTTTTTTATTAACTTCTGATTTTAAATTTATACATTACTGTTCTTATTCTTTTTATCATATCTATATTTATAAATCTGGCTAAGCGATATTGCAATATCAATCCCATCATCCTCTACAAACCTGTTCCCAGTACCACCTAATAGTAAATGTTTATAATACTTCTCAACTTCCACAAGGAAACAGAAAAATTAAACCCCGCCCCGTTTTATCAGGACGAAACTGGACGCCATTTTGATTTTCGAGAATCTGAAATTCCTATTGGTCAATAGTCTTCTGTGCATGCGTTCTCCTCACTGCGCAAGCGTACTCCTCACTTCTCCCCAAGAACTATCTATATAGCTAGGCTATTCCATAGCTTAGATAATATTCATTCCTTAGTAAAGATTATAGATATCATGGTAGATGAATTTACACATAGATATATATTCTTAGCCTAGAAATATATTCACACGAAAATTATATTTATAAGACAAAACGATAAACCATGGTATAAATCGGAAATACGTAAAGAAATGAGGACTAGGGATTCGTTACACAAGTAATTTTGGCAGCCGAATGAGCAAAACATTTTCGCACGAATTAAAACAAAATGAAAGAAGTCCAACAACACGATAACGTGAAGTATTTTTATAAATGCTAATGACCTTCATTATGCTGCTTAGTCTAGCAACCCAAAAATCTACTTGAAATGAGTAAAATTTTCATGTAATCCCATCTCTAGTAAAAAAGGGTAATGGTAACTAAACTATATCCGGTCAGGAAAAATCAGATGTCTTGAATAACTTCTGTATAATTTTTGATATTCAAAACTCTCAGCAATAAACCCCTGTTTTTGACAAACGCGCTAATCAAATAACAAAATACCGAAGTTACTGTTAATTTAGTTTCTGCATATTCACATTTCGACAATTTTTCAATGTAGATGAAATAAAAAATTTAGTAATCCATACCCAGAAATATGTGTAAAAGCTGATAGAAAACATTACCAATAGGATAAAATATAACCTGAACAAGTTCATAATGGAGAAGTTAGAATAATCAAAGGATTACCAAAGTTTGCCAGTATTGAACCATTACACTTTCAAACTTGATGGGAAACTCTTCATTCTCGGAGAGATAGAAGGAAACTTAATTTATTCCACAAAATAAAACACTAGAATCGTCCTTTATATTTGACTGATTGTTTGTCTCCATTCTGTCGTAAAAATGTAAGAAATCTGAGAGTTTAAAACGAATTCTAAGTTCCTAAACATCGATTACAGCTGTTTGCTAACTCCCCTTTTTCCATCAAAGATTAGAAGTTGGAATAAATGGAATGAATCCATGGACAATATTGCTTCATATGAATAGTTTGAGAAACTTTTATAAAGCCTCCAAAAGTTATTTCCGTGGGCGAAAGGATTCTAAATATTTTACACACCCGGTTGAGACATAGGTCAAGAAATCTAATGCTGGTGTAAACATAGTTAATTATCTTAGCTGCTTCTCTGGACACGTGTTGGGGGATTCATTTTTTTTCTCGAAACCCACTTTACATTGTTTGTTGTTGTAATATTTCATTGTCAAATAAGTGACAAAAGAATTGGACAATAAGTTGTCAGAAATTATTTAAAGTCCTCTTTTAACATAGTTATTTTCTACATATAACAGAAAGACACATTATATAAATATTGTAACAATGTAGATTGAGAAACAACTAAGCACAAGCAAAAGAAGAAAATACAACCTGTTAATTTTCTTTAATATACCCCTCAATTAAAAAAGGTTGACGGATAGATTTGCAAACGTACTTGAAAATTTCTAAGTTAAAATTATTGTTGTAATCGTTGTTTCCAAACCACCATAGGTATCGTTGTCCTGCGAAAACATGATTTCTACTGGAATTCGGTCCTGATTTCTACTGATTGGTCCTTGATTTCTTACGATTTGTTTTGTGTTGAAATAGTATATTTCGCGATATGTAGATCTTTGAAAGTATTAGAAGATTAATTTTGATGGAACTAAGTATGAAATAATGGTACAATAATCAGTTATTGTAATAAACTGTGTATTTTTCAAATTATATGTGGTCCTGGCTTTCAACTGCATGCGTATGTCCCATTGTTATGGTTTCTAAGGGGACGACCATTTGATTCTGAAAGGGGGGGAGGGCTGGCAGATTTTGTAAATAAATATCTTGGCCCCAGATAAGTAGAAAATAAATAATCTTGCCTGGTACACTTGAAAATAAATATAAATATTCAGTACACTCCTGAACAGAGACCAATATTGTTATACAAGATAATAAATAATCTGGCCTCCAAAGTCTTGGAAATAAATATAATGACCAGAACGGAGTTGAAAATGAATAATCTAATCTTTCCAAATTTGCCACCCCCTCCCCCAGGATCAAATGGTCGTCCCCTAACGCATTGTCCACAATTCACAATTTCTATCGTTTTATCAATATAAAGAAACAAAAGTGAATTGCCAATTCTGTTGCACAAATACGATTTCTATGCATGAATTTGGTTACATTACATGCAATATACGTCAAAGCTAATGTTTTACTTTCCAAAAAAAAAAAGATTTTTTAATTACACCCCGGGTCCTTTGTTTTACTCAGGTGTATATTATTAGGAAACTTTCTGTCAAACAATAGACTGTGATCACTGTGGCTTGACAGGGACGGTCAGATACCCCGTAACACCCTGTGATCACGGACTATTGTTTCGCGGGAAGTTTGGCGTATTGCCAAAACCAATAAAGATGACGATTTGCAGTGGAGGGTCCTGACTTTCAGCTGAGGAGGGGTGATATAACCCATGATTTTTTCAATAAGGGGGGTAGGAATTTTATATATTTACCAACCTATGAAGGGACAGGCACACGTGCCCCCCCCNCCCCCCCCCCCCCCGGTCCACAACTGAACAATTTGTTTTGTGACAACTAATCATGTAAACCACACGGTCACTCACGTTTTTCCATAATTATTGATTGTGTATATTCTCAATAACTATAATTAATTAAACATTTTAGATGTGGTGGACAGGGGGTACCTTTCTCCCTTCCTCGGCCAATTTCTTCCATCTCCCGCCCCTCTCTCCTTGACTTCTCCTTTCTCCCCTCGCTCTGACCCCTCTCCCCTTCCTCCCGGCCCTGTTTCCTTTCCTTACCCCTTTTCTGCCAGTCTCCGTTTACCCTGTCCACCTCTCCTTTTTATCTCGAAGCCATGAAATGGCTGGAGAGATGTTATTATGACAAAAAAAAAAAATCACGTGAGGCTTCAAGCCTATTAACAGCTCTATAAAAGATGATCTTCGTGCTTCCGATAAAATATAGTGCGCAAGTTTCTTTTAAAATCGTATACATTGTGTTTTTAAGTTATATTTCTTCGTTTTCTTGAGTTGAATACGGTGTTGTTATATTAGATTGAAAACAATATGCAGGCTTATCAAATTACTCGTTTTTTATCTCGAAGCCATGAAATGGCTGGAGAGATGTTAATATGACAAGAAAAAATCACGTGAGGCTTCAAGCCTATTAACAGCTCTAAAAGATGATCTTCGTTCTTCCGATAAAATATAGTGGGCAAGTTTGTTTCAAAATCGTATACATTGTGTTTTTAAGTTAGATTTCTTCATTTTCTTGAGTTGAATACGGTGTTGTTATATTAAATTGAAAACAATATGCATGTTTATCGAATTACTCGTTTTTTTTATATTGCGTCACGGATCAACAAACCTGTCGCGCAGTAATTTGTCAAGGATGAAAATAACATTTGTTTACCTGTGACAGTGTATTGCATATATTTATAGCAATGAAATCGACATACGAAATCACACAATCCAATTATTTCCACGTATTACGGAATAACGTAATACACACAGACGTATGCAGCAGTTCTTTCGACTACGAAGTTTTGCCACGTGTAGATTTTCAGGGCTTCGAGATTCAGCTCCATTGGAGCTTTGATTTTCATATTGCATCTCGGATCAACGAACCTGTCGCGCAGTAATTTGTCAAAGATGAAAATAACATTTGTTTACCTGTGACAGTGTATTGCATATAGCAAGAAATCGACATGCGAAAATCACACAATCCGATATTTTCACGTATTACGGAATAACTTAATACATGCAGACGTATGCAGCAGTTCTTTGGATGACTGGATGACTACGAAGTTTTGCCACGTGTAGATTTTCAGGGCTTCGAGATTCAGCTCCATCTGAGCTTTGATTTAGGTATTAGAATTGACGATTGAGAAAATAAGAGGACAATTCCAAGTTTAAATGCGATTTCTTCAAATTACCAGTCTGAATCGCTAGAAATTTTGTACCATTTACGAGATGCTACATGTAAGTAATAAACGTGTTCTTGTAACTTCGGTATTTTGTTATTTATTGCAATTTTACGGAAGCGTATTTAAGAAAAAAATATCTCACAATTATGAGATAATATTTCATAATTATGAGATAATATTTCATAATTATGAGATAATTATCTTATAACTTGAGATAGCAACTCATAATTATGAAATATTATTTCATAATTATGAGAAAGTGTCTCATAATTATGAGAATTTTCTCATTATTATGAGATTACAATCCCAAAGTTATGAGCCAATTATCTCATAAATATGACTTATTAACTCATAATTATGACATACTATCTCATAATAATGAAATAGTCATAATTATGAGATAACATCTAATAATTTGGACAAAACATTACATAATTTTTAGATAATTATCTCGTATTTATTTAATAACATCTCAAAATTATAAAATAATGATCTTATGATTATGACTTATTATTTCATAATCATGAGATAATATCTCACACTTCTGAAATAATATTTAATAATTTCGAGATGTTTCTATCATAATTATGAGATAATTATCTTATCATTATGAGATATTATCTCTTAATTATGATATTTTTTCATGTGGCATCAATACGCTTCCGTAAAATTTAACCGATATTGACACATTGCATTTATATCAGTATAAATGATACGCCAAGTAGACGGCACTTTGAACAACTGTACTTCAGACAAAGGCAGATACCAACAAGTGTCATATTGCCAATATCCCCCGCGCAACCCCAGTCTTATTTGCCCGCTTATTGGATGTGAAGTGTTATGGGCTATGCTAAAATCTGAGACTAACTGGGAAGCTTACACCATGTGAATGAAAATCCCCTTTTTAAATAAAAAATGGCACCCCTTTGGCCTGTTATAGGTAGAAAACGGGCAAATATCGTTGAAATCACAAGTAATCCCATTAAAAAATTTAACAATATTTTCCCTTATGGCTCTGTAATAGTATCATAATAAATCAAATCAATGAGAAACATACTTATTTATTAATTTTGATCCGCAGATGCCTATAAAATAGAATTGTAATCAGACTATTTATAGAAAAGTTATTATTTTAATTCGACACATCTTCAGTGTGAAACACAATCGAAGAAAATCCTATCAAAATCTGATACATATATTAATTTTTATATTCACGACTGTGTTATATCAAATAATGACCTCAAAAATTGTGCCGCCATATAAAATATTTTTAAAAATTCTAGGCATTGTATACACTCTATCCAAAGTGCGAATCGACAAATATATTTTCTATCGTTTCCGTCATGATTTTGTAGCGTAAGCAGAGAGATTTGTGGGAAATATACGACGATGTTTACATTTTGGAAGGGGAAAAAGCTTGATTCTCGGTACGCCAATAAGAAATTATTCAAATTATGTGCATAGTAAAGATACTACATAAGTATATATTTATAATTTATGTAGTCTTTGATATCATTGATTGAACGAATATTTTTATAAATCTTGTTTATCTGTAGAATAACACGTCCATAATATTCTAATTTGTGCTAAAAATCCAGGACATCTATCAACAATAATAGCAGTATAAGTTTTATTACATGTAAAATTAATTATTGATTAGAAACGACACGCTTGAATAATGGGTGCTACGACTTTTCTCCGTAAGTGTTATAATTTTTCTCTGTTAGTGCTACTATTTTCTAACGTAACTATCGATACAATGCTACAATTTTTTATCGATGCCATTCAACTTGAAATGTATATGAAACATGGTTGAATACAGTTTTACAATTGTTTTCTCAATATTATTTAAACATGCATGATAAGTTTGCATTTTCTGACGCTTTGATGTTGTAACCAAATAATTCAGTTCTTTCTCACACTGGGTAAGTTCCTTCTATCGTTGGTTAATTTCCGTATACCTTGTACATGTCTATTGTTTAAGATATTCAGAAAGTTAAAAAGAGATAACATCTAATGATCTACCGCTTTAAATCTGAGCGCAAGTATGTTGAAAGGGAACTCTTTACCCTCACCAAATATATAGGAAAATGTTTCTACATATTAACGAAAAGAAAAACGATTTCTTGAACTTGACTACAGTCATTCATTTTGTTGCATATCTCGATCATGGACAACTTTAATCGTATTTATTGTGCTTATAAGAGTATCACCTTCACTGATATAAAATATTAATAACACAGTGCACAGCACTATTTAGATACATATTCCCCATAGCGACGTCGCCTAACGACGTTGTTAGTCTTGAAAAGTCCCGTGAGGGATGAAAACGTTAGACTAATATTTGATGTACCAAAATCATTTTGTCATTACAATTTTTATATATATATATATATATATATATATATATATATACTCATAAAGATAAACCCATGTCAATTACCAAAGCAAGTGTGGTCCCTGCTTAGCCTCAAAGTTGACGTGAAATTAAACTGACCTAATCAGAAAACTAGAAATGCTCAATAGACTGTGAACTAAAGGTCACTGACTTAAGCTATATAGCAGGTCTATATGTTCTACCCAAGACCAACCAACATAACAAATACCCTTCATCTACCATTAATACATCATGACTAACCAGACATGCTCACTAGACTTTAAAATTGAGGTCATAATCATAACTCATATGGCACACTATCATGCACTACCAAAGACCAACCCACATACAAAATACCGTTGAACTACCACCAACGGATACTGAGAAACTTAATATGCTAACTAGACAATGAAATTGGGGTCAAGGACAAAAGTTACCTGCCAATCTGACATGTTCTACCAAAGTACAACCTACATACTAAATATTATGAACCTACCTCTTATAGTTATTGAGAAATGGATTTAATCAGAGAAACTTAACGTGGCCATTAGACCCTGAAATTGAGACCAGGGACAAAAGTTATATGCAAGACTGACATGTACTGTCCAATACATATTATACAATTACGACCCACGGAACGAAGAGTTGAATATATCAAATTAGCCCGAAGGAAATAACTTCAGTGCAGTTAAAATTTCGGGATATTCGCCGATTCCATGGGCCGTAATTATTATACCCCGCTTTGTAAAAGCGGAGGGTATATAGTGATGGTGGTGTCCGTCCGTCCGTCATTCCGTCCGTCCGTAACACTTTTACTGTCAAAGTTTTCTCGGCTTCTACAGGTGGGAATGATTTGATATTTAGCATTAGGCTTCCAAATAATGAGTTGTACAGTGTCAGATATTTTCATGTTTGTGGCGCTACTACTTCCTGTTTGCCGATACATTAATACTTAGTTTCATATACCACTACTAATGAAAATTTTTCGTCAAAGTTTTCTCTTCTTCCAAAAGTGGAAATGATTTCATATTTGGTCTGGAGCTTCATGATAATCAGTTGTACCGTGTAAGCTATTTTCAGGTTGGTTGCGCTACTACTTCCTGTTTACCGATACATTGGTATGTTGATGCTTAGTTATATATACCACTACTAATGAAAATTTTCGTCAAAGTTTTCTCTGCTTCTATAAGTGGAAATGATTTAATATTTAGTCTCAAGCTTCATATAGATGAGTTGTACCGTGTAAGCTATTTTCAGGTTTGTTGCGCTATTACTTCTGATTACCGATACATTGATACTTAGTTATATATAGCACTACTAATGAAAATTTTCGTCAAAGTTTTTTTGGCTTCTGTATGTGGAAATGATTTAATATTTATTCTCAACCTTCATAATGATGAGTTGTACCGTGTAAGCTATTTTCAGGTTTGTTGCGCTACTACTTCCTGTTTACCGATACATTGGTATGTTGATACTTAG
>MJUU01065017.1:6523-31259 GCA_002080025.1 Modiolus philippinarum | reverse complement strand
ATGATTTCATATTTGGTCTGGAGCTTCATGATGATGAGTTGTACCGTGTAAGCTATTTTCAAGTTTGTGGCGCTACTACTTCCTGTTTGCAGATACATTAATACTTAGTTTCATATACCACTACTAATGAAAATTTTTCGTCAAAGTTTTCTCTTCTTCCAAAAGTGGAAATGATTTCATATTTGGTCTGGAGCTTCATGATGATGAGTTGTACCGTGTAAGCTATTTTCAGGTTTGTTGCGCTATTACTTCCTGTTTACCGATACATTGATACTTAGTTATATATACCACTACTAATGAAAATTTTCGTCAAAGTTTTCTTTGCTTCTGTATGTGGAAATGATTTAATATTTATTCTCAACCTTCATAATGATGAGTTGTTCCATGTAAGCTATTTTCAAGTTTGTGGCGCTACCACTTCCTGTTTGCAGATACATTAATACTTAGTTTCATACACCACTACTAATGAAAATTTTTCGTCAAAGTTTTCTCTTCTTCCAAAAGTGGAAATGATTTCATATTTGGTCTGGAGCTTCATGATGATAGGTTGTACCGTGTAAGCTATTTTCAGGTCTGTTGCACTACTACTTCCTGTTTACCGATACATTGGTATGTTGATACTTAGCCTAAATTAAGTTTTTTGAATAACATTAAAAGACGCAGTTGACTCTAAAGATCAGCCTTTTATTTAAACTTCTTATTATATTGGGCATGCGGGGGTATTCATTTGTGGCCCAGTGGACCACAGTACCTCTAGTTTTATTATACCGAACACAAATTTGAATTATTATTACAATTCTCAAATTTTGAATAAAATAAAATCAAATATTTTTCACTGGACATGGTAACGTTATAGGTTTATTCAACAGACGTCGTAACTTTCTGGGGTTATACACCGGTAAATAATAGGATTATTCCACCGACGTATAATTTTCTGGAATTATTCACCGGTGAAAAATACAGTTATTCCATGGAGGTTGTTACTTTCTGGGGTTAGTCATCGGTGAATAATAGGATTATTCAACACTCGCAACAATTTAGGAAAAAAAATACCCAGATTATTTCGTGTCGTGTGACTATGTATCAACCAATAGAATTGATTCTTTATTGTGTAAGGTATAATTATAGTATTATTGGCGTACCACCTATAGTTATTGAGAAATACAACTGAGGTCAGGTAATGTTGTTGTAAAAAAAATAG
Organism: Modiolus philippinarum; assembly: GCA_002080025.1. NCBI lineage: Eukaryota > Metazoa > Mollusca > Bivalvia > Mytilida > Modiolidae > Modiolus > Modiolus philippinarum. The sequence continues at coordinate 30,058 of MJUU01065017.1, read as the reverse complement.
CATGGAGCAGGGACATCAATTTTTATGAATATATTAAACTTACTTTAAACGTAAATTGTAGTGTTGAAGCAGGAATTCTTGCTCGATGAAATATAGTATTATTGCAAAGTGTTTGTGTAGAACTGTGCTTCCATCCGAAAAAGTGTACGGTCATCAGAGTCATCAACAAGCGTCATTCCCTGCAAACACAGTACAAACTCCATTGACACCAACTAGAAATTGTAGACAGTGGGAAATACATGGAAGTGACCATCAGCCAAGATCTACAATGGCTTGCTATATGGTGTGAGGTTCCTCACTGTGTTGAAGACCGTACAGTGACCCCTAGATGCTTTGTTTTTGGGTCGTTTTAACCTGGATATGGGATGTTGTCTCCTTGACATTTACCCCATTTCCTTTCTTTTTCATAAAAGGCATATTTCCAATACCATCGGGAAATCAACAAGAACACTGGGCTTTCTAAGAAGAAATTTGGGACGATGCAAACCAGCAGTACAGGCAACAGCGTACTGTACTCTGATCAGACCATCGATCGAGTATGCATCCACTGTATGGGACCCACATCGGTCTACCACCATCAAAGAACTAGAACAGGTCCAACGAAGAGCAGCCCGCTTTGTCTATAACCAATATAATGATAACTCACAGGGATGTTACCTCTCTCCTTAAACAACTTGAATGGGATACACTGCAAGACAGAAGGACACAACATCGTCTTTTGGTGTGCTATAAGATCCGGCACAATCTGGTTGACATAAATCAAGATCTTTATTTACTACATCCCAGGAGACAGCAGACACAGATACAGACAACACAGAGCCAATAAAGAAGTGTGTAACAACTCCTTCTTTCCTCGATCCATAACTTCATGTTCATAGACCAAAATTATTTTGGATCAGCAGAAAAAAATCATGCCTTTATCGATTTTCGACTTAAAGTCATATGAGAAACATATTTCACAAAAGTATCCAGTAAAATTCCGCACCTCTTTACTCTCTATAGTTTCATTTTCAAATATTGAAAATGTTCTAACGGCAAGCCTCGCGTTTAAATAATATAAAAAATTAACTATCATGTCGTTGCTCTCTCGATGCAGTTGTAAAATCTATTAACTGCACACCGGTATTATTTGACGTTTCAAGGCCACACAGATTAGACACAACCGGACCCCTTTGTTTGTCATTGTTGATTTGAGCCATGTCAATCAAATATGATAAATTGCACTTCTATACACAATCAATAAGGGGATCAATGGAACTCAAAAATTGATATTGAACTCGAGTAAACCCTCGTTCAACATTACTTCATTTTCATAAAACCATATTTTGTCGTTATGTTGCTATATTAACTTGTTAGTACAGAATACTATCCCAATAATTTAATGTTATATTTAATTCTGGAAACAATCTGTAAAATACAGAGCGAAACATTATATCACTATGATTACGTCAGATATTCAATAAATTTTCAGAAAAATGCATGCTATTCCATGACAATTTGAATTCTTAGTCTATTTTTGTTCTGAAGGTTCAAGTGAATGTATTGAACTTAATGAAATATAAATGTAAAGCAAGTAGATATTCATTTATATTTTCATATCTAACAATATTTTTCCTATGTTATCAAAAATCACGTGGATTCAAAAACGTTTTGCCATTTCAGGCTGAAATATTTGGTAAGAAGTCAATATTCGTGTGAAAACGGCAATATTATATTAATATTACGATTGCTGTCGTTTCTAAAGCTCGTCATTGCCTACAATTCATTTTAGGGTATTTCTGTTCATTCTTCTAACGGGAAAAAATAGTACCACCTTGTGTAGAAAATAGTAGCCCTAACGGTAGAAAGATTAGCATGGCATACAACTGGTACGGTGAAAATAAGTAGCAGTGAAAGCAACAACGCCGAAATAATAAATGGTTTTAATGCCGTTCTACAGATTAAATGTTAATACAACATATTTGTACTTATCCAAATAATATTAGATACTTGCCCTTTTTGCTGGTAAACTATCGCACAATCTTTTCTTTGGTTAAATGTCGCTTTTATTATCATATGACCTCTTAACTGGCTATAAAATTCATACGACCACACATGTATACTGGGTAATAGTACAACTAGCAAAACTGACCCAAAAAAATAGACTTAAATCGACGTTTGTACATTTCAATACTATCTATTCGACGTAAAATTAAAAAAAAAATACATGAACTTATGGTCTAAAATCATGACGGGAACGGTAGAAAATATATTTGTCGATTCGCACTTTGGATAGAGTGAGAGAAAAAAAAGCATATCATGGATTACAAGTAGTATGCGAAAAATAGCCAATACTTAAACTACAAATCACTTCAAATTATTTTCTACAAAATTAACAATGAAGGGATATGGAGTAAATGCAAATGAGACAAAATCTCTACAAATACATGGTAAAACACAGCAATGGAACAAGGCTTTTAATGTTGTTCTTCATCTTGAAGTCATCATGAGGCCTTCAACAATGAGCATTACTCATACCTCATAGCAAGCTCAAGACGGCAGCTAGCACCGGTTTGAGCGGTATTCATTGCTAATTGCTGAGCAACGCTACATCCATGTCTTTTTATCCTTTGATCCATGGATGCGGGATCGTCAAAAAACATAAACTTAACTGGCAAAGTGTTCTTAAAAAACATATATACCGCTACATGTATGGCACGCCAAAGCCACAAAAATGAGATAAAATAGCATTATCTCAGGTAATGCTATCTTATCTGTATTTTTGTGGTTTTGGCGCAGATAAAATATCATTAACTCCTGATAATTAAATATAGAAAAAAAATAACATAGGTCTCTATGCAAAAAAGAGATAAAACATTCTTTCTTGGAGGTAATAGGTAATGAAATTGCTTATCATAACTGGTAATGAACTTATTTATCTGTTAAGAGGTAATGAACTATCGTATGATTGATGCCCGATCCGTATGTAATAATTTATTGTACCCATTGAAGAACATCCGTCTTAATCTGTTACATGCAATTTCATTTGCTAAGAAAACGATTCCTTGACTACTAGCAACTGAAAGATTAAAAAATGTGAAAAGTGTACACTTGATATATTCTTTAATGTATATTTTATTAATTCCATAGATTCATTAGCACTGTTAACATTCTCACTTATTTTCATCCGAATGTTCTGTGAGAAACAAAATTTACTTCCTGGTCTCGGACGTCCTTGAATAATAAATAAATAAATAAATAAGGTTTAATTAAAGTTAGCATGGTAAACTTTTATATAAAAACAGACTTTGCTTAGATCCTGCTAGAAATAGACAAAAGTTTGAAAGATTTCCATATCCTCCCCCCCCCCCCCCCCNATCAATTAAAAATCCAGTAAGTAAGTAAGTGGTATTTTTAAAGTCATAGCTTGTACAAATTAACAAGCAAACATGAGCAAACAAGAGCTATTAAACTTCTGATATTATAAAAATAAATAACAACGTAATCTTGATAAATAAACACAAAGCGTGCAAACAAAAAGACTGCCTCATGCAGATACACATTCCATACACATGATAAAGATAAAAATAAAAAGGATATATATTATATATCTCAAATTTACACTTCAGATTCAATCTGACAATTACTTATTTTTTTCAAGATCCATTAAGTAATGTTTTTATGCAAACATTAATTAAAAAACAATTACATGTATTCAATTCTGCGTGGAGGTTATACTTGCATGTATATTTCGTATGTATATTTCATAGAATATACATTCATGCAACGATCAGAGGTAAGTGAATGTCAAAACAGGAAATTTTAACGATGATATATTGTGATATTGTAATTTTTAATATATATTGACGAGACTTTATTCACATTAACTAATTTTACAACGACAAAGAGAAAATACAGAATAGTATATGCACACAATATTACAAAACTCGTCACAAATGGCAAATGGATAAGAAAAAGAAAAGAAATCATATTACAATTCTATTTTTCAGAAAAGATAATTCGATGTAAAAAGATTGAATTTAATAAGTTATTGAAATTTATCTATCTACATCTGATTGCTTTCAACATAAATCAGATAATACAGTTACATAAATCAGATAATACAGTTTCCCACAGATATTACGTCTGATTGGTTGATATTAGAAAACGGATAATACATTTACTGGCACGCCAAAACCACAAAAATGCAGAAAAAAACTGTATTACAATGTAACAGATAATGCTATGCAGTACCATATAGATTGCATAGAGACCTATGTATAAAATATTTAAAAGTACTTATCAGGAGGTAATGAGGAAACCTGATAATACATGTCTGATAATGTGCGCCAAAACCACAAAAATTCAGATAAGACAGCATTACCTGAGATAATGCTATTTTATCTCATTTTTGTGGCTTTGGCGTGCCATATACATGGTAGCATCTTTTCATGGTGCAAATGTATTTAAATTGAATCATACACTTTTAGTCGATATTTGCATACATGCGTGTAAATATTTTATAATTAAGGTCTTTCCCACTACAGTGGAAAGACCTTATTGTATTTCTTATGATTATTATTATTATTATTCTTTTTTTTCTCTGCCATCAATGTTGTCGAACTGCTTTGACCAATCATAACCAAACTTGGTACACTTAACAAGCATTGGCCTGGCTCGACTCAGGTCACCCTGTGAACCGATTCTATTTTTAGTAACAGAGTTATCTCCCCAAATACGGTTTATCTTGTTATCAGATCTCCTCCTAAACCGTGACCGATATCAAAAATCTGAGTTGAGGAAAATGTTGCATTCATCCTCAGAATGATTTATCATGCAAAAAAATGTTTTTGGGTCGCGACCCCGGTTACGCGTTTTTGACCCCTAAATATGCAAATTTTTCAAAGTTGTAGGATTTTGATGAAATTTGGTTTCCAGGTAGCTCTGATGACCCTGATTACAAAAAGGGGGTCAAAACGAATTTTCGGATGCCATTTTCAAAATGGCCGCCAGTCGAAATTTTGTTCTCGCTTTATCTCGGAAACGATAAAAAATTTATAAAAACATTATATTGCAAAAATGTTCCTCTCATTGACATCTACATTTGATTCAACTGAACGAAAACTCTGCGACAAACCGTTTTTGAGTTATTTCCCTTGACGCGTTTCGGTAAATTGTTTTTTTGCGAATAACTTTTAAACGCTAACAGATAATATAGTAAACATATATGTTTAAAGTGATCAACATGAAAAGACCTTCAATTTGAGTACAAGGTTGAAGGTCATCGGTGACCTTTGACCTTGTTAGCAAATAAACTCAATAACCGTAATAGATGAAAAATTATATCAGCAAAAATGTTCACCATGTCAAGGGCTACATTTGTCTCATTTAGACCGAAGTTCTCCGATGACTCCCTGAAGAGTTATTGCCCTTGACCTGTTTCGGAAACAGGTTTTTTTTGTGTATAACTTTTAAACCTTTACAGATAGTATGGTCATGTAACATATCAAATTAATCAGTAAGAAGAGACCTTCAATTTGATCCCAAGGTCAAAGGTCATCAAGGTCATCGGTCAAGGTCATAGCCAATTTTTACGTTTTTTTTATCGTAAAATCTTTAAAACGATTAGAAATGGCTACTCTAATATATTGGAGACAATACGCATCTCATCAAGATGATTTTAAACATGTCACATGAGAAAACATAACACTAATCACAACATTGACTGGGAAAGACCTTGCAATTGTTCTCTGAACAATTGTCTTTTTAATTGTTACTGTTCATCTTGTTATTAGGAGAAGATTTATACAAGCATTGCCTGTTATCTGATCCTATTGATTTTGATATCAAATAGTCGATATTTTGTCTTACCTCTGTCCAACCTGACAAACCTCATCATTCAAGGCATATCAAGTCATGATAATATATCCTCCTCCGAGACATATCAAATGTTGAAATAATTGAAGTCGGTTTCACTTCCTTTAGATAATGGAAATCTCACGAATTCAGCTTTATTTTAAAACTGATCTTTATCATATTTGGTATGTATATCGAGAATGATCATACATTAGATAACTGAAAAACACTGAATTCGCCGTTTACGACATGCACAAAAGTCTGCAGTCATGTGCATTTTCACAATTTTTTTCAAACAGGTGAAAATTTCTAAGTGTTGGTTTGTTCTATTTTAAGGGCGACCAAGTAACTTGATGAATTAGATGACCCGAGTTGACATACCTAATAATAGCAAGGTGTACTCGTTCGGGGTTAACAATTGTTATCCACGGACTTTTTGTTTGTAAACACCGAATATAAATTAGCAGTACATTAACAATTTATTTCAAATATTTCTTTTGGGTTTAATGCATAGAAAAAAGAAGGGAAACGGGGAATGTGTCAAAGAGACAACGACCCAAAGGAGAGTAATAACAACTCAAAGCCACCATAAGATCTTCAATGAACGGTGAGAAAACCCAACACCCAACGGTAGGTCGGAGTCGGCCCCTGAATAAAGAGTAATCAAGTTCAGCGAAAAAAACATCATCCTAGACTCCTATAGACATAAAGTAATCTAACTAGAAAAAAGACAAGACACACAAAGGCTTAATAAATTTCCTGACTTAGGACAGGCGCAAACCTGCTGCGGCGGGGTTAAACTAGTTTTATTTGGCCAAAACCTTTCCCCTACAGCCAATGTGATAAATAAAAAAAAAACAATCGTAACAACAGTAAAATTCAGTTGGCAACAGAACTGAGTCAATTGTGAAAAAATGAACTGAAAGAACTAAATATACGGACATAAACATGAAATCACAAGAGACTACTAGCAGTTAACTGACATGCCAGCTCTAGACCAATTACCAACTGACAAAGTAAGTTATGTACCCCCAGTATACAGCTTCCACCAAGATCCCTTCCTGTGAGGAGTTTAGGATAATGATTTCATGCATATACCGGAATACATAACCCGTGTCCATGCAATACAGATTTTAGAAATTTAGAATGCGTTTAGTTAAAATGCAAAGACTCTATCAAAATTTTCAATTAAATGTTTAATGTTTAATTTTGTTGAATTATATCATTTAAGGGTATGTTTTTTTTTAAATCAAAAGGGGGTCCAAGCACATGGTAAAAGCCAAAGTGAGACTTGTTTATCATCTGACTTAAAGATATACCTGCCTATACCTATTTCAGAATGGTCCAGTCTAGTCGATAATTGTGCGCGGAAAATATCATGCATTTGAAAGCATGGAGCAATTTTAAAAAGTGTTTTTTCTTTTAACATGTATTAGAAATCATCAAATTAAAAAATGTCCCAGAAGTGTTTAATATTTTTACACAACCATGCTAAATCCGGTGCCGAAATATGCAATATTAAAGTTAACAGAAGAGAATTTCCATTATCTAAAGGAAGTGATACAGACTTTCACGAGTAACCTATTTTTGTCAACAGTTATTAAACCCTTTACAATGTGAATGGACGGGTCCGATCATCATAAGTTTCAAGTTATCACCCCCCCCCAAATTGTAACTATATGACCTGCTACCACAAAAGCATAACGCATTTTTGAAATGAGTATAGTAATAAAACAACATTTTATACTTACACTATTTTGAAGAAAGGTGACCAATATGGTGAGCTTAATTTCTTCCAATCGCTTATAATTTGGAACTATAACATAATGATGTATAAATTACAATCTCTACTCTAATCTTCTTATTCACTATATATCCACGCATTGAAATATTTTTTGTAAATAATAAACATCCATTTTGTCATTTTCCTTATTTGGCACACACATTTCTGATTTATCCTTTGAACTGGTATTATCATACGGCTTGTAGTTTTATACATCAATCAATTAGCTGCCTACGTGTCACGATTGTTATTAAATATAACCTATACCAGTTTTTCCATTGTTTGTTTGAGAATTACTCAATCACGAAAAGGCATCCAACGGGGTTTATGCTAAAGGGTACAATTTATAAAAGCTGGTTTTAGACAAGGATATTCCACTTATGATCATATTTTTTCATTATACTCGTTATTTGAATTACTGAAATTAAAAAAGAAAAAGTTATATTGTGCTTTCATAGATTTTGAGAAAGCTTTGATTCCATTCAGAGAAACTTCCTTTAATTCAAACTATTAGAAAATAATATTAACGGAATTTTTTTCCGTATTATAAATAATATGTATCAAAATGTAAAATCACGTATTATATTCAACGGAGAAAAATCGGAGTTATTTGACTGTGAAATGGGCGTGAGACAGGGAGAAAATCTTTCCCCCGCACTGTTTGCTTTGTTTTTAAATGATTTACAGAATTTTTTTGAAGAGAATAACATACTTGGCGTTAATTCTATTAGTACCGACTTAGAATACGATTTAAATATATATTTGAAATTATTTATGTTATTGTATGCAGACGATACCGTGCTATTTTCTGAAAGTAGTGTCGATTTACAAAATATGTTAAATAAATTTGCTGAGTATTGTGAAAAGTGGCAACTTAAAATCAATGTAAATAAAACTAAAATTGTAATTTTTTCAAGCGGAAGACAACCAAAAAATTTAAAATTCTTTATTCAAAATAGAGAATTAGAAATTGTAGCTGACTATAAGTATCTAGGTATATTTTTCACCAAAAATTGTTCATCTTTGAAAACAAGAAAATATGTATGTGAACAAGCCACTAAAGCAATGTATGGCATATTGATAAAATGTAGACAACATAGTTTAACTATAGAATGTCAGTTGGATATGTTCGAAAAAATTGTTTTACCAATTCTATTATACGGCTCAGAGGTTTGGGGATTCGAGAAATTTGAAATTATTGAACGTATTCATCTTAAATTTTGTAAGCTTATTCTTCATTTAAAACATTCTACACCAAATTTTGTTGTATATGCAGAATCCTATTGTTCTTCATGCAAAATTACGTATGCTTAGTTTTCTGAATAAGTTAGTAAATGGAAAAGAAAGTAAAATTTCATGTCAATCATATAAATTACTGTTATTCAATTTTAGAAATTATGGATTTGAATGTAAATGGATTTCATATATCAAACAAATTTTTGACAGTTGTGGGATGTCGAATATTTGGCACAGCCAATTCATAGATAACTGGGTTATCCAAAATATTGAGTTAAAGTTGAAAGATCAGTTTCGTCAAAATTGTTTAAGTGAAATATATAACTCTCCAAAATGTTTATGCTATAGAGTTTTTAAAACAGACGTAAAATTTGAAAAAAATTTCAATATTTTGTCAACTCAAAACCAATATGTAATGTGTAAATTTAGATGTGGCAGTCACCGGTTGCCTGTTGAGACGGGGAAGATTGTGTCATCTCTGCGGCTCACCAGACATCGGTGACGAGTACCATTATGTTATGGTTTGTGAAGCATTAAGTCAAGAAAGAAAAAAAAAACTTTTGCCAATATATTGTACAAAACGACCAAATATATATAAATATCAACAGTTGTTTACTTCAAATACTTACATTGTATTAGAAAAATTATGTAGGTTTATCAAAATTATTAATGTGAGGGTCACTCCTCCTGGTTAACTCCATATTGTTCACACGTTCTGTAAATCTATATTGTTATTTACATATATATATATTCTCTGTAACTATGTACGTAGTTTTTGAGAAATAAAGTTCATTCATTCATTCATTCATTCATAAAAATTATATTTGCTTTTGGGGTTATTATGTATTTTTTGTGTTTAAATATGAAAAGAGTAATGCTTTTCTCTTTACCTTGGGTGTAATTGGTATACGGTGTTTCTGGAAAAGAAACCACTCCGGCCTCCGGCCGTCGGGGTTTCTTTTCCGGAAACACCTTTACCTCATGGTATAACTATTACTTATTCCCTTCATTTTTCATATCATATAAACTCAAAACCTACTTGTGTCAGTTACACAGTCGATTTAATCTCTTTCACTCTGTGTCTGTTACGTGGTAGCATAACAGTCTTCTGAAGAAAATTTTCGGTCCCTGCCTTTGAAAACCTGTAACTTTGTTGTTAGTAAAGATACAACATCAAACCAGGTATTGAATTAAAGGAAAATTATCAAATTTGCTCTTAATGCTCGTGTCAAGAGCATTCCTTTTGAGTATCAATGTCTACTTTACCATAGTTGGCAAACATTTGAGTTTTTGAGGTAATATTTTAAAACTGAAAATAACTTTTACATCTTTACTGGTAACTGAATTCTGTTTGCTTTATCTGAAAGAACCATCAAAATGCAACAAAACCGTGTTTCAGATTTTTGATACAAGGTCTGGTTTAAAATTAAATTAATTTTAAACTTTGAAAAAGCAAAATTTCTTAGAGTAAAAATTTAAATTTCATTTATTTTCAAACCAACGCCTGTATCAAAAATCTGAGACACGGTTTTATTTTATTTTGATAGATATTTTAGATAAAGCAAACAGAATTCAGCTACCAGTAAAGATGTAAAAGTTATTGTCATTTTGAAAATATTACTTCAAAAACTCAAATTTTTGCCAAATATGGTAAATTAGATTTTGATACTTAAAGGGAATACTCTTGAAATGAGCAATAAAAGTCAATTTAATAATTTCCCTTTAATTTGACACCTGGTTTGTCATTGTATCTTTATTAATAATAAAGTTACAGGCTTTCAAAGTCAGGGACCGAAAATTTTCTTCAGAAGACTGTTGTGCTACCTTAAATGAGATAGAAATGTTACTTTTTGGATTGTTTACCATAGATGCATAGATGCATAATTATAAAAGTTATTTCCAATGAAAAAATACTAATATTTTTCATTCATTTATTTTGAATTTATATGAAAACAACGTAGATTACCGCAGGTGAACGTATAGATGCATATACGATGCACAAATCGGCATAAAAGATCAAGTTAGCGTCTGTCTTTCAAAGTGGATCCCAAAAAGGCCATCTTTAGATTTTGACCAAATTTTGTATACGAAATGCCAATATCCCTGTTATTCCATGTGCGAATTTTTATGTCCGCCCTTCGTAGGGTTTCTCCAGAATAAAAGTTCAAACACGATTGAATTTTCATCTCTCATGAATTCTTTCTGAGGTTTCTTTCAGGAATCAACTTTGTATAAATAGGAAACTGTCAACAAATCTCTTTAGAATAATACCAAGTAGTAACCACCCTTATATTACATATCAAACACTAATTAACACATGTCCGAAAATCTTAAAATTTAACGAAGTGAAAATACTTTAAGTAATACATGCCCTTTTAATTGTCCCATATATTTATTTCACAGTGAGTACAAATCACTCGCGAGCTAAAAATATAATGAAAAGTCCATTTTCTCCCTACTCAAAAACTTGAAAAAAGTGGATCTTGAAAAAGGCTATATGCAGAAATCAATTCATATGGTTTATACGATGCATTATCATATATTTAATAATACTTCTAAATTTTGTTTCTGCCCATGCACTTTGAGGGTGGCTAGATTTTTTTATTTATTATCACACAGTTTTGACCATCAGATAGAGTTGGTTTTAAAACAATGTTTTATGAATTAATCAACGAAATTTGTATATTTCTCATATATCTGTACATTACAGCGATTTTTGCAGCATAGAACACATAGTAAGTGAAATGTAAAAAAAAATACCGCAAATATTAGAAATTTGATTTTTTTTCACCGTGGCTGTGTCATCACACCTCTTGTTTATTTGAGGAGATGGCAGGTCAACAAATTTACAGGGGAGACAATTTTTTGCACCACTTCCCCGCCCGATGTATAAAGTTCATGTATATTACATTTAACAATACACCTGCAAGGTTATTTTCTCAATCTATTGCAAAGGGTAATAGGGTGACATTCATATTGCAAGCCAGAAATATATTCAAGCCGAAAAGCAGATATCTAATATCCTAAACACAGGCTTATATTCTCAACTATGTATTCCTCTGTCGACCATCTTATGAAAGACGGAAAATATTATCCCAATACGGGACTTTCGAAATAGGAACTCACGTGTAATTGAAGGCGGAAACGATCGCCTCAGATACCAGTAAGAAGGAAAACTGGACTTTTAAACCTGTTGAAATAAATATATACCATATAAACAAACTATTTATGAAATTGAAGTGCATTTATAATTTTTTCTATATGACAATTCTTTAACTTAATTTTACTTGACGAAAAAACTTTTACCTGGGTCTAATATAACAGGGATTAAACCAGTTTGATCGAATAAAAAGCTGTGTCCAGGCTACGATTTTGAGCTGTAACCTTTGATTTGCTCAACATAAAATTATTCTGAAAATTTTGCCGAAAAGCTGATTTACAACATTAAATTTTCATTCACACAACAATGAAATCCTAATTAAAAATGGGTAATAAATGCATGAGGGTTTGTTTTCTTGTGTAAGAGGTCGTAATTAAAATGATCGAGAAACCGTCCAATGAACAAATGACAGTTATCATTGATTAACAAGCGTCAGAACAATGAAAATCAAGAAAATTGGCTAACTTTAACTCGTTAGTTTACATGTTAAATTCCATCCTATATTACGAAATTTTACCAGGATACAGCACTTTGCATTTGCTTTATAGCCATATATAATTTATGCATGAAAGATGTTTTACAGTGCTGATAAATTTTGACGAATGTAATCACGCTCATGCATTTTTTAGATAATTATAAATTTTAGACTTCAAACACTAAACTTTTCCCTGTGTATTTTACAACTAAATTTTCAACTAAATTTTAAGAAAAATATATCATGATTCGTAAATCATATAAATTTTGTAGCATTAAATATTTTGTGGAAAATAGAAAGTGTACTGAAAAAAAAAACATGATGAAGTGTAAAATTTCGTGGTATATTTATAAAAAAGCAAAAATTATGCAAGTTTTAGAGCAACATTTGTGTCCTTTGAAATAAATTTAGTTTACAAAAAATAAACTGTGATTTGCAGCAATCTTTTTTTCTATAAAATGATGTATTTTGTATTAAAATCGGTACAGAAAAGTAGCTGTAAAGTGTACTAAAAATACAAGATTTCAGAGAAATCAACTTTTTGTGGGCGGTCCTCATATTTACTAATTTTGATTGGCGAACATGCATTGGCTTTCACATTCACTTCACAACTATCATCAGTTCCAAAAGTACAAGACTTGTTTCAATTATCAATAGAATTATTGTTTTAAATATTATGAATTTAATTTGTTTTTGACGTTTTTGCTATTTGTTAATTTCATAAACTTTTGGATATTCCACCGGGCGAACTCGATTTGCACCAAAAATGAATCTAATTGCGCCACAATCAAATTGGGCCAGTACTCGAATTGCGCCACTTATTTTGGACCATCCTTGATAGAAATTGCGCCAATGAAAAATATAAGTAACAACAGGTAACTACAAGTAAGGTGACTTTCTTTAATTGCAAATATATGACTTTCCTCCTGCTTTTATCCTGGCTTGGGGCCAGCAGCATGTATGTTTCGTATACTGGCGAGTCCAAGTCATTTTAATATTATTAAAACACTATAGGTAGAGTATCTATACATCTAAAATTGACGATTCGGTAAGTCAATAAAACTAAAGTAAAACTCCAGCAAAAGTAGTTTTAGATTCTATCTCTAACTCAGAGCGCGCACATAGTCTTTCCGTGCGATTTCGCCTGCAGTGTATTTCATGACGCTTTCTAAGTACTGCTGATTTTGATGTACGTGATGGCCTGTATCTGAGTTATAGTATCTAAAACACGAACTTTGCCGGATGGGGGAATTAAATTGCTCATTGTAATGAAAATGAAAGGCCTTAAGTCCATTGTTTGTTCGTGTAGCGAGTGGTGGAGTTTCACACCAAACAGACGGTTGCATTATCATCAATGTGGCTAGTAAGCGCATATAGTCAGAAAACTTTTCTACTCTAGCGTCGGAAGCCATGTTGGGCATCAAATCTTCAACAAAGCAGTCGGCAATTTCCTCTGGTGGAAAAAAAGCTAACCCAAAAAGTACTACAGCCACTTACTGATGTTACTGCCTATATTGTTTCACTCTTTTGCAAGTCCTTTGGGTTGGATATTTCTCCATCAAGATTGTCCAAGATGGAACTTACAAGGTATACAGGTACGGGTGGCGCAAATAGAATCTGTTTACTGGCGCAATTTATATCTACCAAATTCAAAATTGTGGCGCAGTTTCTATCTGTGAAAATACACAATTGGCGCAAATTGATTCCGGCCATTCCGTGGATAGTGTGTTTTTCAAGAGTTGTGAGTATATATTTTCTTATCATATATTGTTCAAGTATGGCAGGTGTAAATCAGAAGAAAATTCTGGTGTTAGGTCATAGTCTGATATCTAGACTTTCATGTTACATGAAAAATGACAACAGAGGCATATAATTATGTCTCTGATGACAATAAATATAGGAAGGTTCGCGAACCTCATTAGTGTTGTCATAAAATCTAATTTACATATGCAATTTAGCATTTTTGGTTGGCAGAGTCGTAGTAAGACCACTATATAACAATGTAAAAGAATTTTTTTTCTTTTGTCTTTTTCCATTATCCATCCGATTTTGGATCTGTAAAATGCGTAGTAAACTTAAGATTTTCATATTTTTTCTGTCCCTTCACTTTTTGAAAATTTTGTGCAGAAAAAAAATTATGTATTTTTAAGAAGTGTCAAAATTGACGAATTTTTTATACTTTACAAAAACGATATAGCAATTGAAAACAGAGACATGTAATTATAATTATATGCCTCTGTTGAAAATAAATATATTTAAAAAATCAATACCCTGTAAAAGTGTAAAAACATTCAAGAATTTCAATCAAAAAGAATTATCAAGATACCCCAGTTGACAATTTCGTACGAGAGAATAAACGTTCTTCCAAAAGTCCAATTCCGGAACGTTCCGGGTATTAGAATGGCGGGTCAAAGAGGTCAAACGGGGTAAAAATGGCGTCCCGCTGTAGGAGGGCAAAGGGAATAAATTCTTCAATCAACATATGAGAGGTATTTATGATTTGAAAAAAGCCGAACATGTCATAAATCAATATTTTATTCCAGGCGGGTCATTTCCAACCAATTTATTTTAGGTCAAGAAAATAAATAGGAGAATTCCTAGTTACGCTCAACTGACGTCAGGTACCAGTTTCCAGTAGATTCGGGGTAAGATGTCGACAATTACCTAAAAATTTGAAAGTGGAATATCGTCTATTGAAAATGACATTTTTATAACTCTTATTAATAATAACCAAATTTACCTTTTCAAGTCTGTGACGTCATGGCGAACCTTCCTATATCAACTTTGGTTTGAAATCTGATATATGTCATTTAAAGGGTCGTTCTGAGGTACGACAGAATCCATCTTAAATGATTTACCAGAAATAATGAGTAGTCTTCCACCTATTTCTGTGTTGCAGGAAATGATTTAAGCCGACCAGAGAATCACACGAGTCGTGTTAAAACAATTTAAATAGATTTATTGAAATATTACGGGTGCAGTATAATATTGAAATCGTCATGGTTTGTAAACTTTTCCTAAGATCAAAGACAAGATGTTTTCGGTATTTGTCTATAACAACCGAGTACGCACTACAGATTTATTGTTAGAATCTGAATTTAGTGGCATATAAAACATGGTAAAGAAGTTATATTATGAAGGCACGCTTTATATTTGGAACGAGCTAACCTTGTACAAAGACGACGAGGTACACTTTGAGGACGAAAAGCCTTTCTATAAATCATTGAAAGGATGTGTTTTATTGGGGCTGAGATCTCTTGATTCTTGGTAATGTTTACAAAGAAATGGATAATCCAACTTAAGAACTAAGCCCACCTTATTAATTTTGTACTTAAGCCAATCAGATTCGTTTTACGGGGCACACCCCCGTCAGAACAGTTGTATAATGCAAGCACGTGTAAGTAATTTTCTGCATCCCCGTGGGAAAGTTAACTCTTTATCTAATTATTATTGAAAATATACGTCTTTCTCTTTTGTTTGTCTTTTTTTATATGTAGTTATAACAGATACGTCGTCATCAATTCTAGTGCAAGTGTCTTATAAGTCATATATAATTGCTGTATGATATACTAAATATATAACAAGTATTAGCTAGCTTTCCAAAAATGTAGTCTGACGTCAGTATTCTTATACTTAGACAATCGATTATCGATTTTCTAAATTTTGCGGGAAAGAATATTTATTTTGCGAAAATTTTTATTTTCAATAACATTATCGTATCGTACCAATAAATCTAAGGTCAGATTATTTATCTTCTTGGATGTGCAGGCCCGATTATTTATTTCCAGCTTTTTCAGGGACAAAATATTTATTTACAAAACCTGTAAGCCCCCCTCCCCCACCTTTCAAAATCAAATGGTCGTCCCCTTACCAAATAAAACTAACAATATAAATTATATATGACCAGAAAGGCTAGTTAGCCTATACATTAGGTAAACCAATTCAACAATCGCGGTTCTCCTGATCTATAGGATGGATATAATTAACAAAAGAACTGGTTTCTTTGTCTTTCATTCCGACAAAACCAGTATAATAACTTTCCTACTGTGTTAATGTAGAAAATAATGCGTATTTATTTATATGCCAACAGCACGCTTAAAGAATGTCATTTAAGGTGGCACAACAGTCTTCATAAGAAAATTTTCGGCCCCTGACTTCGAAAGCCTGTAACTTTGTTATTAATAAAGATACCAATAACAAACGAGGTATCAAATTAAAGGAAAATAATTAAATTGACTCTTAATGCTAATTTCAAGAGTATTCCTTCTCAGTATCAATGTCTAGTTTACCATATTTGGCAAAAATTTGAGTTTCCGAGTTAATGTTTTTAAAATGAAAATAACTTTTACATCTTTACAGGTAGCTGAATTCTGTTTGCTTTATCTAAATCTGGCTAAGCAAAAATTTTCTTATGAAGACTGTTATTATCACGGAAAAATCAATAAATGAAAATCACGATCGTAAGTATTAGCTAGGCTATGGAATAGCCTAGCTATATAGATAGTTCTTGGGGGGGAAGTGAGGAGTACGCTTGCACAGTGAGGAGAACGCATGCGCAGAAGATTATTGACCAATAGGAATTTCAGATTCTCGAAAATCAAAATGGCGTCCAGTTTCGTCCTAATAAAACGGGACGGGGTTTAATTTTTCTGTTTCCTTGTGGAAGTTGAAAAGTATTATAAACATTCACTATAGAGGAAGATGGGATTGGTATTGCAATATCGATTAGCCAGATTTATAATTATAGATATGATTAAAAGAATAAGAACAGTAATGACGCCGTGACGTCAGACAATTAAAAGTCGTTATCATTTGTAAGCACGGATGCCATTTAACATGTCTTAGACATGCCAGTAATCCCTGACCTCTCGCATGAAATGTGTTATGTCGTTGTTTTTCGTCGTTATCATACAGCTTGACAGAGATGTATGTTCCTGAGTTTTATTAGCATTCATAGAATTAAAATTTACACGTCGTCGTTAATAACATTTATTTATTTATGTATATATTTTTTAAGCGGTAGGGTCATATTCTATAGTGCAATTATCGTATAAGTCATAACGAAAAAGTCGTTATTGCTTGTATAACACGGATGCCATTATACATGTCTGTTAGACATACGGTATGCAAGTGCTAGTAATCCTCTCGCATGAAAAGTGTTACGACGTCGTTTCGTCGTTATTATGTAAATTTATTGTATGAATTTTTTCTAACCATTTCATAGCTTGATGACGAGCCTTTGATAGACATTATGTCACTTGCATTATTATTGTGCTAGGCTGTTACTTCCCCATTTTTAGGTACGTAATAAAATCTGACGCACTCTTTGGTACAGTAACAAGGCAAGTATCGTTTCAACGATTATTCTCTACAAGCAAAGCCAAAAAAGTAATAATAATAACAATGTTTTTGACTAACTTTCATTTTAGATTATGTTTACAGGTTATGGCAAAGAAGTGTAAAAAACACATTAATTACACAGAAAGAGAAGACACCAGTCTATCAAAGGGTTCCCTGCAAAAATTAATCAAAGAAGCCTTTGAGGCAGGGGTTAAGGAAGCTGAAGCCACCACGGCGGCAAATGATACTGCTTTAAGCAGTTCTGTACCTTTTACTCACCCAACCAGAATTCATCTGTCAACCAAAGCAGTACAGCTTTACGTAACACAGCAGACACCTTGATTCCTTCAGCCCTTTCATTTTTTTGTTTGGGGTAGAGAATTAGTCCAGGTCGCAATTAAACCCAAACCCATCATTTTCCAGGCCTAATTTTCAAAACCAACAAGCTTATGCAGGAGCCATTGCTCCAACCCGCACTCAGGGGTTTCGTCAGCCCTTTCGTTATGAAAGAATCCAACCGATCCTGAGAGCAACATTCAATCGGGGATTCCAGCGTCAAAGAGAGGGAAAGCAACGTCGTTACCCCAATTGATACACGCAAGTTAGATATATTGTAGGAAGGATACGATGTAGATAAAAGACTTTTTTTGTAGAAGGTTTTGAATTTGGGTTTCATATTAATTTTGAAGGCAGGTTGTATTCTGATCCAAAGGTATTTAAAAGCATGAAATTAGCAGTCGAAATGCCCGACATTGTAGACGAAAAGCTTCAAATTAATTAATCAAATCAATTTAATTAGATTCAAACAGAATAGCAGGTCCTTTTGAAGAATCACCATTTGATTAATTTCCACCTCAGCCCTTTAGGCGTAGTCCCATAAAAAGGAACAAGGTAAATTCCACCTGATTCATAATCTAAGCTATCCAAAACGCTTTTCTGTTAATAATGGTATTGATTCATATTTCGCGTCAGTTCAATATTCTAATATACAAACAGCCATTTCGACAATTAAAAGACAAGGTAAATGTTCTTATTGTGCGAAAACCGATATAAAACAGGCATTTCGTATAGTAACCATTAATGTAGCCTATTATTATTTGTTCGGGATTTTTTGGAGAAACAAGTATTATTATGACCATTGTTTGGCTTTTGGTTTAGTAGAAAACTGAGAATTTTCGAAGAACTTAGAACAGCATTAGAATTGGTCGCAAAGAAAAAACTAGGCATAACCGAGGTTATTCATGTCTTAGACGTCTTTTCAATCATATAGATGTACGGAGACTTTGAATTCATTTATTTCAATGTGTAAGTCGATAGGGGTACCAATCGCAGCAGCTAAGACCGATGGGCCTCATCAGGAAATCATCTTTTTAGGCATAACGAACGGTCAGTACAGTTTTAATGGAGGCCCGTTTACCATTGGATAAATTGAACCGCTGTCAGAGTTAAAGAAAAGGAAAAAAGTTACTTTGAGGGAACTACTGTCGTTAATAAATATTTTACCGTTTGCTACTTCGGTAGTAGTTCCAGGGAGGCCCCGTCTACGCAGGATGATTGATTTAACAAAAGGGGTGACCTGTCTAAATTTTAAATTTAGATTATCTCATATGGCACGCCGTTCTCGTCAAAACTATCGGGAAAGAAATTTGTGTAAAATTACACATCGAGATTTTTAATTACACACTGAGATTTTTTAAAATGCACTGAGATTTTAAAAATGCACCGAGAAAAATATGCACTGAGAAATTATTTTTACACACTCAGAATTAATTTTACACATTCAGACTCAGAAATAAATTAAACACACTCAGTTTTGTGCGCACTTTATCTGCGCAGATCTCATACATATTCATTTAAAAAAGATTAGCATGAATAGATCGTGTTCCCAGACAAGCTTTGTTTTTTCGGAAGTCCGGAAGATGACGGAATTTTAATCTTTTACGGCACAGAAATAGAGCTGAATATTTTATTAAATCTAGCAAATAAAGCCCACCGATATCTTAATTTACCTACGAAATTTCATCTGAAAAATTATATTCTTAGATACTGAAGTATTTAAAGGTGAACGATTTTATTCAAGTGGAACTTTAGATTTTAAAACCTACAGAAAATCCACCGAAACTTTCCAATACCTAGACAGAAACAATTGTCATCCTAGGAGCATAAATTTAATGGTTTTATCAAAGGTGAAATTATTCGTCAAAAAAGGAATACCTCAAGTGAAAATGAAAACAATCAAATAATAGATATTTTCAAAGAAAAATTATTGAACAGAAATTACAAAGCTGAAGAGGTAGATGTGGCAATAAATGCCACTTCAAATTTGAACAGGCAAGACCTACTAGTTGATAATAGATAAAGTTAGTAAAAGATAGAGGGGAAGTCATTGTATTTATTACAAAATATAATCCTGCTGTGAAACAATTAACACGAGCTATTAATTAACATTGGCATCTAATCAAATGAATGAGCAAAAATATTTAAGAACAGACCCTTGAAAGCATATTCAAGACACAAATTGTCAAAATCATATAAATCATAGAAATATAAAAACTTAACTTGATCACTTAATGGGTAAAATTAATCAAATCATTCAAATAAAAATCAAAAACATATAATGAAATCAAAATTATCAAGATTCGATGGATAAATATCTTCTATCTATCCGGTGTACGGCCTAAATTCAGTGAAACTAGAACCGTGGTTTAGCGCTGACGATCTCCCCCACGTAAAAAATAGGATTGGAACACCATCATATTATAATATGTATCCAGTTTAACTTTATCAATAAGAAACATTTAATCTGATGTTTTAACCATATATAAAAAAAAAGAATTTAATCAACTAATAAATTGCAAGAATAATCATTAAATCTATAAGAAAGTCATCAGGAAATGGAAACGTAAATCAAAATTGAATTGCACCATTAATTTATATCAAAGAACTTCGAAATGTGTGGTCTTGGACTCAGGGCTTGGATGACCTTTAATACAAAAACACACCGAAGACCAAGATGTTTTGTTGAATAATTCATATTTCATGAATATTTATGAGATCTGCGGAGAGAAAGTGCGCACAAAACTGAGTGTGTTAAATTTATTTCTGAGTGTGTAAAATTCATTCTGAGTGTGAAAAATTAATTCTGAGTGTGTAAAAATAATTTCTCAGTGCATATTTCCATTTCTCGGTGCATTTTTAAAATCTCAGTGCATTTTAAAAAATCTCAGTGTGTCATTAAAAAATCTCGATGTGTAATTTTACACAAATTTCTTTCCCGATAGTTTTGACGAGAACGGCGTGCCATAATCTCAGGCAGCACAGACGGACTTAGAAACATGGGAGTATTTTCTACAGTCGTTTAACTACGGGTGTAGCTTATTTCTGAATGATCAGCTTCTTTCTAACCACGAGATTCAGCTTTATACTGACGCGTCGACGAGTAAAGGTTTTGGGGCCGTGTTCGGGAGATCTTGGTTTAATGGAGAGTGGTGTATAGATCGGATACCTATAACTCAACTTGAATTTTACCATATTGTTGCAGCTTTATACGTTTGGGGTAGAGAATAAAAAAAACGTAGCATTTCTATGTTAACTGATAATCTAGCACTCGTCCATATTATTGATAAAAAAACATCAAAGGACCCTTGTATTATGGGGTTAATGCGATTTATGGTTCTGCATAGCCTTAAATATAACAAATTGTTTCGGGCCCGTCATGTTTGCGGGACAAGAAATATTTTAACTGAAGCTTTATCCCAATTAAAGGTTCAGAAGTTCAGGAGTTTACATCCCAGTGCGAACACTTATCCAACACCAATTCCAGAAGTAGTACATCGTCTACTATTTTTCAGACCTTAGATCACTTATTAGGAGCTTCTTTGGCCCCTTCGCCCAAACAATTGTACAAACAGGGCATTGTCGTCAATAAAAGACTTCTCTATCGAATATTTCCGCAAATCTTAATCAATTCCGGTTCGATAGTCCTTCGTTCCACTGTATACGTAGCATACGAGCATCAAAAGGGGCTGACATCGAGTACAATCACTACCCAGTTATCAGCCCTGGGCTACGTGCACCGAATACCCTACGAAATCTTCCATTGCAAAGAAATTAATTCATGGAGCCAGTAGGCTGACCCGTCATTACGATTCGTTGCTACCCATAACAGCCCCTATAATGTTACGTTTGATTAAAGCGTTAACCCTTGTAGACGATAACGAATATGTAGCTTGTCTAACGGATGCGATTTTCGCAACAGCATTTTTTGCCCTTGCTAGGATAGGTGAGTTGATCCCTTCAAAAATATAAGCATCATCAAAAGTACTTCAGATACAAGACATCCATTTTGAGAATACAACTACGTCTGCAATACGTCTTACAGTTCGCGATTTTAAACACAATTACAATTACAAATACAATTACACACTTACGGGCATGTGCCCCAGATATTTGGATATCAGGGGCACATGCCCGGGTCCTTTGTTCATCAACAAGAATGGAAATCCCTGCTTACGATCCCAATTTGACACTTTAACATGCAATGTTTTAGCTTTTTGTGGTTTTGATTCTAGCAAATACAAAGGTCACAGCTTAAGAATTGGGGAGCAACAACAGCGGCAAGGCTAGGGTACTCCGACAATCAGATTCAGCTATAATGGCGTTGGAAATCAGATGCTTATAAAAAATATATTCGATCTCCGCAATTAATTACCTAAATTGGGTTTAGTTCAAGGTAGTGGGATGCTCATGTACTAAACACAATTTTAATTTCTTTTTATCCAGTCTTAAGTCGGCGAAATGTTCTTAGTTTATGATATTTCTTTGTACATTTTAATCTTTATGTTATTGTATTTTACTATCTTTTATTTTGCTTGTATTAAGCCTAATTGTGGCGGGATGCCCTTGGCTATATTCTATTTTATTCTATATGTCTGTTTGAAAATTTTTTACAATAACCTTAACCTGGCGGGATGCCCCTGGCTATATTCTATTTTATCCTATTTGTTTGTTAATTTTATAGAATAGCCTTAACCTGGCGGGATGCCCTTGGCTTTATTTTTAACCGGGTTTTCCATCGCAAAAATCCGGTTATTAAGATGGTGAAAATGGCNCAAGCTCTTTCCTATGTCCATACTCACTTTAAATTACACTTTTTCAAATTTCAGTGGACGACATGCTGCGGTCGTATCATGCTGCGGTCGTATCATGCTGCGCTCGGCGTAGCCCTTTATTGATAATTTATGTCAAAAATATCAGTTAGTCATTTTTACATCAATTTTTTAGCAATAGGGTACCCCCTTTGTCCGGAGCAAATCTCCTACAGTATTTCAAATAGGAAGTTTTTATTTTGCACATCAATTGTACATATATGAAAGGTGTGCATGGTACTTTGATTTTGATTCTTGATAATTTATGTCAAAAATATCAGTTGTTGAACTTAGTCACTTTTGCGTCAAATTTTTAAGAATAGGTTACCCCCTTTGTCCAGAGCAAATCTCCTACAGTATTTGAGATAGGAAGTTTTTATTTTGCAGAGTAATTGTGCATATATCAAAGGTGTGCATGGTACTTTGATTTTGATTTTGGATAATTTATGTCAAAAATATCAGTTGTTGAAATTAGTCATTTTTACGTCAAATTTTTAACAATAGGGTAGCCCTTTGTCCAGAGCAAATCTCCTACAGTATTTGAGATAGGAAGTTTTTA
>MJUU01065012.1:0-36124 GCA_002080025.1 Modiolus philippinarum | reverse complement strand
GACTAAGGTCTGTGATCTCAGACTTTAAAAGTCTGGTTCTAGTCTTAGTTTCTCCAAGAAAAGGTGCAAATACCAGACTATCATAACCATAACCAGACTGTTAGCTGATCGGTAAATAAATGTTGTACAAACAAAAACTAGAAGAGAAACCAGACCATTTCCAGGCCTTTTCCCACACCATAACCAGGCATATCTTGGACTTTCGTATTAGCATATACAAACTAGAATCATGACTGTCGGAAACGACAGTGATCCCCGCACCCCCTGTTTGACACAGAAGTCAGCTATAGACCCTCGATATTTTTCTTTGACAGTCACTATTTTTACCATAAGGAATTAAATATGTATGGTTATTAGGCAGAATTCAAAAAAATAAGTAGTCTTTGAGACTTTCAGAAATTTTACCAACTTGGAATCATATATTTTGGAAAATCAAATTGGTGAAATGTTTCTTCTTATTCTAAAAAAAAATTATGGTTTCAATGTAGAATTCCAAAAATGATTGGTCTTTGACAAGTTCAGGAAATTTACCAAATTTGGAATCAATTATTTTGGGAATCCAATTGGTGAAAATGATTGACCTTAATCAAAACAAATGCTAACAGTTTGGTTGCTAGGTAGAATTCCAAAAAATAAGTGGTCTTTGAGACTTTCAGGATATTAACCAAAATAGGAATCAAATATTTTTCAAATTCAATTGGTGAAAATGATTGCCCTAATGGAAACAAACCCTAACAGTTTGGTTGCAAGGCAGAATTCCCAAAAAATACGTGGTCCTTGGCACTTTCAGGAAATTTACCAAAATTGGAATCAAATATTTTTGAAAATCAATTGGTGAAAATGATTGCCCTAATGGAAACAAATCCTAACAGTATTGTTGCTAGGTAGAATTCAAAAAAATAAGTGATCTTTGACAATTTCAGGAAATTTACCAAAATTTGAATCAAATATTTTTGAAATTCAATTGGTGAAATGACTAAATACCGAAGTAACTGTGAATTTGAATTCTGCATATGCGCATTTCGACAACTTATGTCTCTTCAGTGCAGATAAAATCTAAAAGTTTGGAAGACCATAAACACAAAGATGTTTAAAAACTGATAGAGAACAAATAACCAATATGATCTAAATGTAAAGCCAAAATCAGCTTTTCAAATATTTTTGAAATCCTATTGGTGAAAATGATTAACCTTATCAAAACAAATGCTAAAAGAATGGTTGCTGGGTAGAATTCAAAAAATAAGTGGTCTTTGAGACTTTCAGGATATTTACCAAAATTGGCATCACATTTTCAAATTCTTAGATTTCAGAATTTTTATTTTTTCCAAATACTTGCCAAAATATAAGACTATATGCCAAAATGTCCAAAAATATCAGTCTGACATTTTCAGGGAATTTACCAAATTGGAACCGGAATCAAAATCCTGAAAGCCTATTGCACATCTACAGACTATATGCAACAATTCTGCAACAAAATTAAATCCATAAATCCCAAAATGTAGGATGAGTTTGCGTCGCATGCCATATGTGTCACAATCCACATTTTGTGGTCTTTGTCAAATCGACATCTTGTGGCCTCGGCCTCTCTTTGCATCAAGATATAAATAAAAAAATCCGAAAGCTTATTGCGCATCTGGAGACCATATGCAACAATTCTACAACAAAATTGAAACCCGAAATCTAAAAATGTAGGAGGAGTTCGCGTCGCATGCCACATGTGTCAAAATGGATATCTTGGGGCCTCTTGTTTGCACCAAGACCAATATCAAAAATCCAAAAGCTTATTGAGCATCTGCAGCATATCTGCAACAGTTCTATAACAAAATTAAAACCCTAAATCCAAAAATGTAGGAGTTCGCGTCTTAAGGATTTGTGACGGAAGGACGAGGCCTACGACAATATCACCGAACTTTCATTCGAAAGAGCGGGGATAATGAGAAAAGTGTGCAGATGCTTCTATGAATCCAGAAGAGAAACTTTTCTCGATGAAGTTTCGAAGCAACGGGAATAACTGGAACGTAAACTGAAAGGTAAACTCAGGAAATACTACCCAAGAATGAAAGGGATGTAGAGTGCTAGAACAGGTGTTCACCAACAAACTCGTGGACCCCTTTCAATGGCAATAAGGCAGAATACCTTATGAAAACCTCTGATTGAAAGCTCCGCTTGTAAACGTCAACATTGCAAAGCTTGATACTTCAAGCAAAACGTAACGGGTAATAGAGAAATGATTGCAAAGTCCATAATTGAAGATTTTTATAATGATAAGAATACACCAAAACATTGTGAAAATTGGAAACGTATATCAAGTTAAACTTCAAAAAAACAAGTTCGATAGTTGCAAGTGTAAGAAACATTGTCTATATACAGGAGACAACTTGTAATCAACAAGCTTCAGCACCGCTTATTTTTACAAATGTATCAGCAATTTTACACAGTCCAGGGATTGCAAAACAATATATCGGTTTCATTGTCTCAGGGCGAGGCTGCTTCTACTCTGGCTGGTAAGACGATTATCTTAATGAGAAACCACACTTAATTCCGTACACAGAAAAAAAATCCCCATATTTGTTGCAACAGACTTAAAAAAAACATGAATAAATATAATAAACAGCTGCGCCAAGTTGCATGGTACGCCCGTCGTCACCCTTTAAAGCTTTAATTGATTTAGGTAAGGGGTTCTCAATTCAGAAGCACCTATAACTGCCTAATTAAGCTTGAAATTTCTTTGAGAAATTAATCTGCAAAGTTTGAAGTGAGCTGATCAAAGTATTTATCAGTCAGAGCGTGACTTGTCAAAAATTGCCTTAAAATTGACGAACAAAGTCCCACAACTCTTGCAAGAAAAATCAAAATTGTATGAAAAAGTATACAGATCATGAGGCTATCATATCCAATACCTCTACAATGTTTGAAGTAAATTGGCCAAAGGGTTGTCAAGTTAGAACATGACCTGTAAAAAATTGCCTTAAAATTGACGAATAAAGTCACATAACTCTTGCTAGAAAAATCAAAATTTCACAAAAAAGTATACAGATCGTGAGGCCATCATACCCAATACTTCTACAAAGTTTGAAGGGAATTGGCCAAAGGGTTGTCAAGTTAGAGCGCGACATGTGAAAAATTGCCTTAAAATTGACGAATAAAGTCCCACAACTCTTGCAAGAAAAATCGAAGTTTCACGGAAAAGTATACAGATCGCGTGGCCATTGTACTCAAAACCTCTACAAAGTTTGAAGCAAATTGGCCAAAGGGTTGTCAAGTTAGAGCGCGACATGTAAAACATTGCCTTGAAATTGACGAATAAAGTCCCATAACTCCTGCAAGAAAAATCGAAATTTCACGAAAAAGTATACAGATCGTGAGGCCATCATATCCAATACCTCTACAAAGTTTGAAGTGAATTGGACAAATGGTTGTCAAGTTAGAGCATGACATATGAAACGGACAGACAGACGGACGGACGGACGGACGGACAATCGGACATTGGTATACCATAATACGTACGTCATTAGACGGGCGTATAAAAAATGTTTCACAACTGTCGCGGATTCATACAAGGCATTAACGATCCCCACCTTCAGGTTAACATCCCGACCAATATGGCCGCCTGCGAGGAACATAGTTTGACAGGAGACCTCATTGAAAATACAAAGATCTCAAAAACTGTTAGTACAATTGCCAGAGTTGTCCTTAGATGCTCCTTTCGAAAAAAGGCGTCTAGCAGTTACTTATCCCCGACTTAGGTGGCCGCCATTTGGAGCATAGTTTTAAATTAGTAGCCGCGGAAAACACATTCAATAAACTCAGAAGTAATAAGTCCTACAAGAACCAAACATTTTCAGGATGGGCGTTACTTGGGACACTTTCAAACAGATATCCGACAGGTCTGTACCCCATTCAAGTTGGCCGCAAGCGGAGAACATAAACTCGTTGCAAAGAGAAGAACTGGTGAAGGCCAATGTGATATCAATTTTGCAACGAGTTCGTATCGCATCTCTACGTAAATAAAACAGTTTTACTCACAAGATTTACCTCTTTCTTTCTGAAAATAATTTTTGAAGTTTAAAAACCAAAAGAAAATGTCTTTCAAATATGAGAAATTTCTCAACAAAAATGATTTAATTTATTCGTCCAAGGTTACATTGTCCAGTACTTATAATAAAAATTGGAAAAAGGCTTTTTGTTCTCAGTTTGAGATGATCTGACGTACAAAATATCCTATTTCCTTCAGATAACATCTATTTATTGAGCTAGCTCTTACAACCACCGAAATAAAAGTAGCCTATGATCCATCTCTAATTAAATTAAGTTTGTTTTATTGATACCTAGAGAATATTCTTATCACGTTATCGTATTCTTAGCTTTCATCGTTTCGTTAACTGGCCTTAAATTTATTTTTATGAGATTTGCCCGTTAAAGATTGGTTATATTCTAAATAGATCAAGCACTCTCAAACACAGCTTCTGTTTCCTTGATAAAATGAACACATGTCACTTCTCAAATTAAATTGTTTGTGTAACCTTGAGTAACGTATTTAATATGACAATTTACTGAAAACCAAAAAGGAAAGCTGGAGGTATGAAGAACATACCGGATAGTTTATGAGACCTATGCTTACTTAGCAAAAAAAAAGGAAAACCAGAGACCCTTTCACGGTAGTCTGTTCAAATTAATACAGAAAATTAAAAATAATGTCAGTCAATTTGTCTCTTCAAAATTTTGAATTGTTGTATCATGTCTGAACATAGAAAGAAATACGTAGGGGTTGGTTCGACTTAATTAATTCTTTAGGTAGCAAAGCTTAAGCAAATTCAAGCTCTATTTTTCCTGTATTCCTATCTGTTGTCTATTGACAAAACGAAAGCCTTTTTAATTTATTTGAAGAAAAAAG
The DNA here is from genome assembly GCA_002080025.1 of Modiolus philippinarum. Taxonomy (NCBI): domain Eukaryota; kingdom Metazoa; phylum Mollusca; class Bivalvia; order Mytilida; family Modiolidae; genus Modiolus; species Modiolus philippinarum. The sequence goes on along the minus strand of MJUU01065012.1, from coordinate 31,230 downwards.
GACTCTTTATTTTTGTGTACTAATCAGAATCCAAAGTGTAACATCACTGGAAAAATGTCTTAAATCCTAATTTTAGCAAGTTAAACTCAAACTCTCAAAAATAGAGTATTGCCCTGTGTTTTTGAATAGGGAGAAAATCATAGACCGAAGATCAAAAGTTGAAAGACCATACGCAATTTTTTTACAATGTTCCAGTGATACCCTTAGCTGCAACCACAGCAAATCAAAGTAAGGATAAAAAAAATATTGGCTTTTGTGTGACGAAACTACAAATTTACTCGTAAAATCTCCATACAGGCACAATATTTATTCCCAGGTTCTCCGGAAAGACACCTGTGTTAAAAATGTCGTACTTGGACAGAATGACCTCTGATTACGATGTTTGTCTCAACTGCTTAGTTAAAAACATACAATGAATTAAAGCGCCGAATCGAAAAAAGACTATCATTAATTTTAGATCGATCGATACAGTAACAGAAGTGTTTTTTTTTTACTCTCAGAGATTGTCTGCTAATACTCTTACATTGATAGATTTGGGTTCCTGATTGTAATGTTTAACAAAAACACCACCAAGGTTCCAAAATTTTCCAAAAAGTTCCGAATTTTGAATATTATCACTCCAGGCAATGATTAAAAGGTAATAACATTTAATTTTTAATTTACAATTTGGCTGTCCAAAATCATTGCTGTAAGAAGCCAAACGATGGAAGACAAGGGTTCAGTCAGTGCAATTTTTGTTTTTAATAAAGACAACAACTTCATCCGCAAAAAATTATCAAGTCACTTTGTCTGATTATCATGGCCAGACAACGTCTACTGCATCAGAGCTGCGCGGTAAATGTAATCCCTTACAATTTCAATGCGAATGCTGCAAGTGCTGTTCAGTTCGGAGTTCAACATGTCCATGCCAGTTAGGGTGTATTTGCGGCAGGTCAAAATTACCCGCATTCTATTTTGTCCCATCAGATCAAGAAACAACAAAATTAAAATAAAACCATTGCACGCGGATGAGAAGCTCACGAATTTTATTGATTATATTTTTCATCTTTAAAGGTTGATGATGCATGATTATGCATAATGGCAATAAAAACAAAACAATGTTGTATTGAAGCATGATGTCTTAATTATAAATTTCGTTTTGATGAAAACAGGCTATGTATAAACCTCTCTTAAGGATGTGGTAAGGTGAAATTTTATAAATCTATGATTTTAAATTGATACCCTAAATGGAAAGAGCATTGTTAAAGAAATAAAGTATGCTAAAAATATTGATAGGTTATGGGCCTTGTTTTCAAGATATTTTACATTTAAAAAAATGCCGGGAAAGGCTCTCTTGGACTTTTACCTTAGTAAAGCATGGGCACAATATTGATTTGGTTCACATGGAAGGAAAATCTACAATATAATAAAATCTTGCTAACTGACTTAAAATGAGCTTCTGAAGACTTTGATGACTAGAAAATTGGGTGTAATGGGGCAAAATATTTTACATAGTAATACTGGATAAAATCAGAGAAATCCGAATGACTTTTACAAATTGCAAAAACCTCACCTTTCTACATCCTTAATACGATTTACTAAAAATACATCTTTCTTTGATTTTTCTCATTAATACGTTTGACATATGCACCAGAGGATTAAATTAATGCCAGAAAACACAAATGTTACTGCGAGAAACATTCTACATCTCATAAATCTAGGTTGCATTTCATTTTTTTCATAATTAGAAAATGATCTGAACTTAGATTGAAAGCCAAAATGCAGGTGTATAGTCAAAACAAATGTGATATAAGTTAATGGTACATGTAACAGAGATTAATAACTGATGTTTAATTAATTGTATATTTTGGAATTGCAGTGCTAAGTTTTATGTAATTAGTTTAAAAAGGTTGATTATTTTTTCTTTTTACATATCATATGCGAACGATGTTCGACTTACGAATTTTTAAAGTTAAAAAATTGTGAGGTATACTGACAAATTCGAGCAAATACTGTATAGAGCAAAATGATAAGTGTAATCTAGACTCGGCATGCACATCTATTGGCAAATATGGATTTTGAATTGTAAATTGTCATAAGCCGGAGGATGGAAACACATTATTGCTAGCTCTGATTTAGATTTGAAAGGTTTTGGCTAACTATGCTGTGTAACAATGCTAAGCATGTAAACGTCGAATATGTAACACATGCACAACGTGGATTTAAAACTCAGATGGAGTGTCTGTAGGGAAATGCCTAACACCCTTTCTCTCTCCTGCACATCGTTCGCTCTAAACAGCTATAATAAGCTCTTTAAATAACGTACCATAGACTGAAGTGATTTGGACATTTTACAAACTTTACATTTGTGCTCCTATATTAATTGAAAAAGTGTTAAATATTTCATATCGGCAACATTCTCTTTTCTTTTTAAATAATTACAAAAACAGGAAAACAGCAAACACCTACAATGGCCAGGAACTACAATCACATGCCACAATTTACAAGCAAACTGCACCAGAAAAACAATAATGAAAACAAGAGACAAACATAAATAACGATAGGAACTCGGGATAGCCGGACTTGGTACCGGCACGAGCAAAAGCCAGTGGTAGGGTTAAACCGGTTTATGGGTACCCAAACCTCCCCTTTCTCTATCCCGTTTCCCTATAGTATCATAAACACGTTTCCCTATAGTATCATAAAGACTTAAAATGGTTTTCAAAAATACTAATTAAACATGCAGTAGGTAAAAGATATGAAAACTACTAGTGTACACAGCATTTTCAAGTTAGAGTACAAAATGACGTTTTTGTTGCTTTATTCCAGTTTCACTTGTGTATACTTTTTAAAGATAATTTAAGGTGTTTACTCTTATTAATCAAGTTTACTGAAGTTAACACATTTTGAACTATAATGCTCTATTAGAGAACTTGAAAAAATCTACAAAATATTACTATAAAACTCCTCCATCACTTGATCTTTAAGATGGCTCAGCGGTATTATTCAGCCATTTTTGTCCAATACTTGTTCATTTGGGTTTCATGCAATACGAAATTTAACAAATTAGTTCTTAAAATGAAAATAAAGTTCAAATGTACTTAAAATTTGTATTCCTTATCATTTTTATAACATTTTCGTTTCAAAAACGTGAACTAAAACACATGAGCTTTAAATCTGTGGCTGGATTTACAGAACACTGAAATTATTAAAGGGAGATAATTTGATAAAATAATTTAATATAGATATCACAAGAGAAATTAACATTTTGCAATATTTCTCTCTTATTTCAACGGTGACCCCTAAATTTTTTTTATATGTATACTATATCATGATAGTTAAACACATGCAAAGTATGAATAAATTCTATATTTTTTTCAAACTATCCTCACATATAATCATTTTCCCTATCATTTTAATGTAAAATCCTGAAATTTTCAATTTCAGATTTTACGCTTAAATGCAAGGTAATCCCCGAATTTTATTTCACATTTTGAACAATAATACAATTATGTTTCTACACAGAAAATGTCACAAAATTCTAAAATCGACACCTAAATTTCGGTAATTGTTTTTATAACATGTAGAATACAAGTTCAACATTTGATGGAATGTATAAATAAAGCAAAGACTTTTAGAGGTATCCAATATAAATAAAATTGCAGAACTGATTTAATTTCGAGCTTTTTTTTATGACACACAAACGTATAGTCGTTCTATGTCAATTAGTATTATGATTATATTTTTTTACCGGGTCACATCATTGTTTTGGTTTTTGTCTTCTATCAAAATTTATCGTCTTTCCTTTAAACAAATGAGTCTGACAATGGGGTAATAATCATTTTCGTCAAATGCGAGATGCAAGTCCAAACAGATTTAGATCTTGTGGTTTTTATCGTAATCTCTTGTTTTAGCAAATCTATTGATGGGATGATGTGTTAATGATGGAAAGAACATCATCAATATATTTGTAAGTGAGATCGGAGGATCTATTATCTGTAATTTTATGATCTTTTACAAATCTCTGATGAAAGTCAGTGTCGTAAGAATATAAAAACAAGTTTGCGAGAGCACAATTAATGCCCGTTTGGATGCCAACTTGCTGTTGATAAATAGCACCTTCAAATATGACAAATATTTTATCAATTAGAAAATCAAGCATACTGTACACCTGTATAATAGAATTATATTTTAAGAAGATTAACTGTACACAGTATAGGTATATCAATTAACGCTAGATGACAGCACAATCAAAGTGGGAAAAACTATGAATTTGTGGCCAAAGGAACATAACTCAAGTCAAATTCGAAAGACCACGCGCAAAAAGTACAAAAAAATTCATTTATAACAGGAAATCCTAAAAATTCCGTAGGTCTGATTGCAATGAAACTTGCACTGCAGATATGTGAATTATACATCTTTCATATGCTAGATTGGTTTTAGTGGGTTCCCAAGTTAACCTACTGAAAATACTATTTTTTAGAAAATTACCATCATATGAAATATTTAAAAAATCTGGCATTTTTTACATGCAAATATTAAATGAACATACATTGTGCAGAAAGAATGTTTACGTTCTCAAATTAAATATTTTACCTATATCAAACAATTAATTACTTTATTTCACAGTAAAATATCAATTCAAACAAAAGGTCACAGATTTTTGTCCAGACAGTTATCTAACCTGATGCTTTACTGATATGCCTACACAGTATTTAATTAACTCTTCACATTAAATAAACCGCAAAGTGAGTTATGTAAAATGTGAAGATCCAAAGATTTAGTTTAAGGGTCAATTAATTAACCAAAATTAATTATAACAAATACTTATAATTTCGGTTCTCCCTTACTTTAGATAATGCTGTTAAAATAAACAAAACTTTGCAGAATTTCCATTTTTGACGTCAACAGCATTTGGTTTACTTGGAATATACCTAAACTTTTTAACCAATCAGATGTCTTACAATCAATTAATACATTCTTGTATTAAAAATTTTTGGTAATGCTTCATTGATTGGACAGTAAGCGGAGAAATGTTTTACCCTTGACCTGAAGTCGTTTGATTGTCGGAAGTGTATGAATACTGACAATAATGCCAACCACGACTATTTGAAAAGTGTAAAGGCAATAGCAGTTGAAATTTCCTAAATCTTTTACAATAAGTTCCGTAATAAGTTACTAGATTAGTTAAAAAATATTGGGTACACAGTGTCAACGATTACAATGGCCGACGGTAGTAAAACCAGAGCTCGTCTTCACTCGGAAGTTGACGCGAATTTCCAGACAAACTGTTGAAATTCATGTCAAGAAAAATCTGACGAACTGCATTTTGAGTAAAGGCCTCTTACTCATGCCTACGTATATCAATCATTACTATCTTGATACCAACTTCTCACACGCTATCAGAACAAAGACAAACCTGAAGATATGAAAATGCTGTAATTGAAAATTGGCACACTCTTTTGGCCATCATGTAAATTGTAATTCGATTCGGTGGTTTGTACTTATTTTACCAAGACACATGAGGGCCAGACCTAACCGATAAATAGGTAAATTGTTTAGCTGTAGGAAACTTAACTTTAACAGTGATTGTCAAATTTCCTTAGTGCGTATTTTTTACTTGGAAAATCCGACAAATCCGTAGTGGTAAACACCTCTACAGAAGAAAAAGTATTGACAAACTGTGGTTTGAAATGTAATTTAAGAAAATTCAGCAAGAAGTAAATACAATAACAATGAAAGACTATTTAAAACAGCTAGCAGAAAAACATTCCAATTAGAAATGAAATAAACAGCTGCGCCAAGTCGCATGATACGCCCGTCGTCATCCTTCAAAACTTTAAGTGATTAAGGTAAGGGGTTCTCAATTCAGAAGCACCTATAACTGCCCAATTAAGCTTGAAATCTCTTTCAGAAATTAATCTGCAAAGTTTGAAGTGAGCTGATCAAAGTACTTATCAGTTAGAGCAGGACATGTAAAAAATAGCCTTAAAATTAACGAACAAAGTCCCATAACTCTTGCAAGAAAAATCGAAATTTCACGAGAAAGTATACAGATAGTGAACCCAACATACCCAATACCTCTACAAAGTTTGAAGTGAAATGGCCAAAGGGTTGTCAAGTTCGAGCACAATATGTAAAAAATTGCCTTAAAATTGACGAACAAAGTCCCATAATTCTTGCAAGAAAAATCGAAATTTCCAGAAAAAGTATACAGATCGTGAGGCCATCATACCCAATACCTCTTTAAAGTTTGAAGTGAATTGGCCAAAGGGTTGTCAAGTTAGAGCACGACATATGAAACGGACGGACAATCGGTACAATGTATACCATAATATGTCCGTCATTAGACGGGCGTATAAAAATGTAACCCAAAGGAGTGTTAGAAAATCCTTTTTAACCCCATGGAGGGTTGTAAAATCTTTCTTTAAAATGTCCCCAAAACAGAGCAACAAGTCAATTTTAATAAAAGAATGCTCTTCTTTCCGAGCACTTTAATGTTTGAATAAAAACGAAGAACAAAATTTTCAAGTTCCAATTTTTGATATAACAACGGCTGCAGTAGAATACCGAAGGACCAAAGGAGTGGAATTTACAAAAACGAGGACATTGAAAACAATGTCGTTTAACACAGAAAACAATGTCGTTTAACACAGAAAACAATGTCGTTTAACACAGAAAACAATGACGTTAGACAGATGCAAAGCACTGAAATAAAAAAGACAACATTCAAAAACAAGGCATTCACAGTGTGAACTCCAGTAAACTGAGAGCGACATCAGGTGTTCAAAATTGATTTTGACAATATCCTTGTTGGACGTATTACTGAGGATGAAATTTCTCAAGTTGTAAAATTTTTAAAAACCAAAAAGGCACGTGGATCTGACGTTATAAGAAGGGAATACATTGAACACACATACATGTAACATATATTTATTCCATTCTATGTGAAGCTGTTCAATTTTATTTTTGACACTGGTGTTGTCCCTGAAATTGGGGAAAGTTTATACGGATTTACTGAACAACCGACTTGAAAATTTTGCATCTGAAAACCGGACTTTTGAGTCGGGTTTTAATCCCAAAAATTTGTGCATCAATAATTAAATCAATACATCGATACCTTGAGGGAAGTCTCTAATAAATAACACTGTTGAGCTAAGGGCGATTTATTTCTAATCTATTTGTAGCGCTTCAGGTTAATTGTTATTCGTCAATTAAAAATTAGTTCAATAATTGTCATGACAAATAATAAGTACACTGCAATTTCAGAAATAGTTCATTTTTTCGGTGGTTATATATTAATTCCACGAGGTCAGGAATTCAGTTATTCTTCTTACTGGTATTTGAGAAGATCCTTTTCGCCTTCAATCACATGAGAGTTCCTATCTCGAAAGTCCCGTATTAGAACTCATTTGTAAATACCAAGCAGAGTTCGGAAAGGGTTATTCTAATGCACTTATGTTTGTAACGCTAATTTTGATTGGATGGCGTCAGAATTTTGAGGGGGTAAAATCCACGATTTACCGTCGGAACCAATAGCAACGCAATGGCGCAGTCGCACACGACCTGTAATTCAAAAATCGATTTTACATGTTTGTATTCAGATTTGCACTAGAATAGAGATAACTAAACTGTATTGTAGGATCTTCAGGGGTAAATCTAAGATTTTACTGTCGCAAACATCCGTTTTCCGGCTCCGCTAACGCGTCGCCGGAAAACTCAGTTTGCGACAGTAAAAACTACGATTTACCCCCTCAGATCATAAAATACAGTATGGTTATCTCTTAATTCTACCATTAGAACATTTTTAGTTTATATTGTTTAATTCAATCTGGAAAGAAAGTGTGGTGTACTTTTGTAGATTTTCAAAAAGCATTTGACACAGTATAAAGAAAAGGATTTTTGCAAAAGTTTATTATCAATGATATGTGCAAAGATTTTTTATTCCATATTCAAGCTTTATTCTGATATTAAATCTTGTGTCAGGAATGATTCGTTTCACTCAAACTTTTTGGAATTTGGAGTAAGATGGGGGAAAATTTGTCACCTTTCCTGTTTGCATTATTTATAAATGACCTTGAAGAGTTTTAGACAATATAGTTTGCTTGGGTAACAACAATAGCGAACTTTTGAGTTAGAGTTATTCGAGCAATATTCCGGATACTTCTCACTTCTCGGTCACGTGATTCTGCCAAAATTTTCCTCATGACCACATCCGGATGTTGTCATGGACGCGTCCGTGTCAACAGACAAAACGAAATGGTACTGGTGTGCTGCTGAGGGATGTGTTTCAGACGATCGGAAAAGAAAACACTATCCATATATGCAGAATGTTGAATTCTTCCCATTTCCAACAGTAAAGAAAAACTTGAAACTTCGGAAAAAATGGTTAAAGTTGTTGAGAAGGGAGAATTACGAACCCTCGCCAAAGCACCGAGTTTGTTCTCTACATTTCGTGGACGGTAGACCAACACAGGAACATCCATTCCCAGAGCTTTTTGCCTACAATAATTTCAGGGGGAGAAGAAAGGATACAGAACCGTCATCGGTGAAAAAACTAGAAAGGGGGAGACGGTTACAAAGTGAAAGATGTGTAGCAGAGACGCAGTCTGATGTACGGCCACGAGAAAAAGCTGCCTGTGCAACAAGCTTGTTTTGTAAGCTATCCATCTATATTGGCCCTGGGCAAACCACCATCACACAAAGTTGGCGAAATTTAAATAGGAAACAGAAATATACATGTATACACATTAATTATATATACGTACCATGTATACTAGTACTATAATAAAATGTACAGGGTGCAAATTTGGGTATAGTGAACATGATCGCATATGCAAAACTGGAAGCTAAGGCAGATAAAGTAGTTCCTGAGTCTATACCAGAGCAAAATCATACATGTACCCGAATTTATATTGAACCAAACAAATACTGGCTCACAACTGTGAATTTTAAAGATATACAATTGTGTATGTACATGTTATTTTGATTCTCTTTGTGCACTAAAATTTTATCCTGGAGTGCCAGGCTGTTAAACATACCCAAAATTATACTCAATTTATGAAATATATATCCAAATAGATTAAACACTACCTCAAATCAATACTACATATGTAAAACCTGAAAAAAATTGCGCTTAACCTGAAAAAAAACTGATAAAAATGCACTTCCCTGTCTTGAACAAATATTGAAGTAAGCATCCGGGACAAAATCACCTAATTTTAAAAATGTTGCAGAGGTACAACATATTTTCATCTGATTAAGCCAATTCATGCATGTACATTTAGAGAAATATCTCCAGTATATCAGCTGCAGGTTGGGATCAAGTCACCACATCAGGGATAATCCTACATGTACATGTAATTTAGGTGACTCATCAGATTAAAAATATCCATTAGATGATTGGATGTGGCTTTGAACATGTTGAAATGATCTTTATTTAATTTTCATTTAGAAAAATATTTACAGTATATCATATGTTGGAATCATTTGTCAACAAATCAGAGATAATAAAAACATGTCTGAAAAACTTACATGTATCTTGTTATAGCATGTTTAGGGGAGTACTCCTCAGATGAATTTTTGGCATTTTTAGATCATAATTGTATTTTCTAGCATATAAATGGGGATATCTGGAGGAATTTAAAAAGACAATTACCAGTAAAGGGCACTTTTAGCAAGGGACAAGTTTTACTCAGACTTGTGATGGAACTTTGTCATATTTCATTCAGATGTTACAAATTTTTGGTTTATGGTCTTACAAATATTTTGACATGTTTGATTTGATAAACACTGAACCTGCTGAAGAGACATAATTTTTGTCATTACAATAAATTTTTCTTTGTATTTGAAAAAAAAATTAATATGATTGTGTGTTTTTTTTGTGTGTCTTTCGCACAAAAAAAATAGCCCACCTATAAGAAGAATATTTTTCATTCCAATTAAAGGGCTCTTATAATAGATTTTACAATTTAAACAATGATTTACATTAATTTGTATAAAAATATAATAAAACAAAGAAGCAAAGAATATATTTATCTGGGTTGGGGCAGAGCCAGTGATTTTTTTAAACATGTACATTGTACATTTACATGATGTATACACATGTGCATGATATAGATACATGTACATTTTACCTACTCAATCCAAAAATTGATAATTGATAAACACCAAACATTTGTTTTATGATGACCTAACCATGGTCCAATGATCTCAAAACACAGGCACCTGAAACATGTACAGTTGGTATCAAGCAGTGCCCCTTTCAAAATAACAAAAAGCTGCATTTCGCATGTTTAGTGCTCTCTTTGCTTGCTAATGATTTCATATTCTTCTAACATGGCTAACCTTTATACTTAATACAGTTGAACTGGTGTGAAAGACCACCTGTATGAAGCAAAAAGATATTTCGTACATGTAAACACAATACTTTTATACATAGTTGATTTCATATACATGATATATATATATTCATATATTAGGGGATCCAAGTCGTATTCAATAAGTCAGAGTTATCTTTCTTAATTTTTAAATATTTTATTAATATTTTATTCCGACTCAAATAAGTCGATTCTGACAAGCCTGTCATTTTTTTGTAAATACATATAGAGTCAGATATAAATTATACATTTTTATATGAGCATATACATTTGTACCACTCTAGGGAGTTGAAAGAGCATGCAAAGTGCACATGGTTTTTCATTTTTCATATAATTTTTGTCCCTAAATCTCATTCTTACTTGCACAAGTATAAATTGAGACCAAGCCCTCAAAATCAAGTGGAAAATTCCTCCATGATAAATTACAATTGACAAGCGAACTGTTAACATTTTGCACTAGAGTTTTCCCTCATGATTGCCAAGAATCCTACTTGCCCTCCTCATACAATTTGAATGACATCCCATAAGAATGAAAAATGAAATGTCAAAAAGATTGAAATTGTGAGCTAAATTATCAAAAATCATTCTTACACTGACAATTTTTCTGATGTGTACATTAGTCAGAATGAACATGAAGGGACATATAGTGTCAGTTACCCTTGTCCGACCGTCTGTACGTCCAGTTACATGTATAATAAGTTTTGCATTTTAGTACATTTCTAAATGAAAATGAAATTTGATTCTGTCATTTCCTTATTGTACTATTATTGTTTAAAGAGAAGGATACATGTATTTTGATTTTTTTTTTCAGTTGAGTCTTTTGATGAACAGTCCCAGACCTTCTGTTCAAATGAAATTAAAATTGAAACCAGTTATTGTGCAGGTGATACATACAAATGTACCATGGAGAAAAATGTTCAAATTGCTGGAGGTAAATATATTTTATTTTCAATTTTGTTAAGTTTAGTTTAATTTGGAATTCCTGCATTAGTTTTGGAGGCATTAAAGTAAACCTCAACTATAAACATAATTTTATTCCTTATAATAAAGTTGAGTGCCATTACTTTTTGTATAAATCATCTTCCTGGATATAAACTATGTTTGGCAATGGGCATGGTTGGCCTGAATTATCTTGAGTAGAATTTACATTCAATTTTTCATTCCAACAAGCAATATGGCTGCAGCCTGCTGTTATGGGGTAAACATGGTAAAATGGGCAAAGAATTAACTGAATTCATGTATCTTTTTGTGTCGACCTGCACACGTAGTGTGTGGCGACATATAGGGATCACTTTAGTCATCTTGCAGCATCGTCTGCATCGTTGTTGTCCGTCCCACTTTTTGGTAACAATTTCCTAAGCAATTACAAATCACAGCCACTTGAAATTTTGAGTGTAGAATGGGGTTCTATATTGGGCTTATAGACTTATTCAGGTCTGTAGGACATCTATTTCCTGTTTAACAACTAAGAAATTTGTGTTTCCGACAACAGCAGTGCAGGAGACACAAGTCTTCCATGGAAGACTCATGATTTAAGAGATAACCATACTGTATTTTAGGATCTGAGGGGGTAAATCGTAGATTTTACTGTTGTAATTTGAATTGAAAACGGACGTTTGCGACAGTAAAATCTTAGATTTGCCCCTGAAGATCCTAAAATGCAGTTTGGTTATCTCTATTCTAATGCAAATCCTTAAAAATCATTTAAAATCGATTTTTAAATCACAGGAAGTCTGGTGTACATCTGCGCCAATACGTTGCTATTGGTTCTGACAGTAAATCGTGGAATTTACCCCCTCAAAATTCTGACGCCTTCCAATCGAGTTACAAACATAAGTGCATTAGAATTATTATATATTTGCTTAAGATGGAAAAGGCTCAAATTTTAACTGCAAGAAGATGATATTGATACCTAGAGTACAGACAATGAAAATGTGTGTAACGTTTTCAAATGACCAATAACTGTGAAAAGCAATTTTGCTATATGGTGTGAGGTTCCTCACTGTGTTGAAGACCGTAGGGTGACCCCTAGATGCTTTGTTTTGGGTTGTTTTAACCTGGATATGGGATGTTGTCTCCTTGACATTTACCCCTGATTTCCTTTCTTTTACGTATTAAAAGCTGTAACTTAACCATGTTTACCAACACTCTGGAGTCACATAACATTTGTGCAATTCAGGTATATGACACAAAGTACAAATGCATTTTTCTACAGTTTATGGAAAAAGATGTAATACTAGTATATGAGAGAGGGAGTTATTGGTTGGTAAAACATGGCACTGTGTGATATTTCTTCAATACCCATTATGGCCATATCATATCAAGTTATTGTACAGAATTTGTGATGCCATTCATTTTATTCTTTGTATGATACATACATGTAGAAATTGTTGTTTAATAAATAATGTATGTTGATGAAATTATGATTATATTTTGTTGTTGTTTTTTTCAGTTAATATTCCAACTGACCACTATTATAGTGGAGTGAGGAGTGAAGATAGTTGGCCTGAATTTGCTGACAAATCCTGTCAGACTAACCTGACCTCAGAATACATTGCAGAGATGGAACAGAATATTGAGAAGTTGCAAGATAAGCAGCACCTTCTTCGAGAAAGCTTTTGTAATATAGTAACGGACAGTGATGAAAATGTGAAGAAGTACACATGAATCCCAAAATTATCTCAGCTGAAAGGAGTCTTTGGTAGGTGTTCTTTTCGCTCACTTGACAAAAGGCCAGGGTGTGCTTTCCTCTTCCCATTGTGTCTGTCCACTATTCATCTCCCTCCTTCAATAAAAGTCTTTAAAACAGCTGAACCAGCTCAAACTAAACATGGTTCTAAACAGCATTGGGGTCAATGTATTCTAATTTGTGTCTTGCATGCCTATCAATGAAGCAAATTGACTTCTGTGACCTCAATGCTATGGTCCAACGATCATGTTAAGTTTTCAAATATCTGTGAATGGTGGGTCAATATTTATTACCACTGAACCAATGCTTTTGTTGGTGGACTTTATTCCCTGAGGGGTTCTCCAACCAAGTAGTCAGTACTTCAATGTTGACCTGAAGACTGATTTCATTTTGAAACTTTCAATACCTAAATTTTAGATATTTTTGGTGTAAAACTATGGAGTAACTCCCTGTCCTAAGCTAATTTTGGCTTTTCATTTAGATCTTTTGGGGTATTTGTTCTCTAACAGATTTGCAAATTTTAATCTCATGGTTTTCTAATTGTTTTGATGTGATCTGCGCTGAACAGTGAAGAGACATGCCATATGCAGAAACTAAATTAAAAGTAACTTTGGTATTTTTTTTTACCTACAACTTGTGCGAAATTGCCCTCCATGTACATATGAATGTTTATAGCCTAGGATATCGAGTTCTGTGATAGAATAATTTAATCATCTTTATGCATGCATCTTTGAATATAGGTCAGTATCATATCCAAAGCAAAATCAGGTCACTGCACATGACCATGTGCCATAACAAGCATTGATCATGAAGCCATAATAAAATATATCCTATATTCTCATCCCAGCTTGCCCCGATTATTTCACCTGCCTTAACATATTTTTTTTTTTTTTATTTTATTTGGTCCATTTGATTATATTCTATTCAAATGCTAGAATTTTTCACAAAATCTTATCAAAAATATATAATAAATTGCCCGCCCACCCTAAATTTTTAGAAAAAAATGGATGAGAATCTAGGAATTATTTTATTATGGCCTTTCCAATTTTACAACGTTTTATCGAAGAGCACAAAAAATGCATGAAACTCCCTAAACAACCTTCCATAATTTATTCAACATTCATTCCCTACCACTTTTTGCGACCACACATATTCATATGCATTGCCTACTGATGAGTCCCATTGCATATGAGCATTTTTAATTTATAAAGGGGACGAAACTCACAAGGCGAAACTGACAAAAAAGATTATAAAATTTTAACAAAATAAGTTATTATTATCAGTAAATATTAATGGCTTTATTATATGAATATTGCAGAATTTTCAAATCGATCAACAATCCTTTGTACTTAAAATACATGATATTTGGTTGTAAAAACTGTTTCTGGACTGTATCTGTTTTTTAAATTTTTTAAACAAGCAGTTAATGCAAGTAAATAATATTTAAACTGACAACTAAACTGCAATCATCCAAAGTTTGGCATTACATTACTGTTTCACTTTGAAGTCAACATGGCTTTGGGAGTCTAGGCATAGACATTTTAAGCAGTAATAAATCCAATAATATTCAAACCTAATTTATTTTTGAGCACTTGACGATTTAAGTCAAAACAAACCTGACTCGGGCATGGTGATTCTGGCCGAGTAGCGTACACAATTGCTCAAGTTTTTGAACATCAACCACTCATATGGTAGCCCCATGGTATTTGGTATAAATTTGTATAAGCATTAGTACAGATCAGTTTTAGGAGCTTTTTATACAACTGCAAAAATTTGTAAAATGGTATGGTGCTGTCATCCTCGTCCTTGTCGTCATCTGTAGACACTTTTGTTTTTGGTCAATAACTTAAGTTTTAGTGGATCAAACTTATAAATCCTTTTGAAATTTTAACACAATGTTCCTTGGCATAAAAGGAAATCTTTGAGAGATTTTGTTTATTGTTGCCCCTTCCCTTTTTATACGACCGCAAAAATTTTGCGGTCCTACTATGGTATGGCGCAGTCGTCAGCGTCGGCGTCTGTGGCCAGCATAACTTTGTTTCTAGTGGACGGATCATCTTCAAATTTCAGTATGTGGTTTCTTGGCATAATGGCTATCCCGGGTTTTAATTTCGGGTTTATGGCCCCAACCGTTTCAGAAAAAGGGACCAAAAAGGGGTAAAATTGGGTATTTTTGTGTCTGTGGACAGCATAACTTTGGTTCCAGTGAACAGATCATTTTCAAATTTTAGTATGATGTTTTTTGGCACATGCTTTAGCCCGGGCTATAATTTTATATTCCTGGCCTGCCCGTTTTAGAAAAAGGGGCCAAAAGAAGTTAAATTGGTTGTTTTCACATATTTGACTGTAGAATCTTTATTATTTATCGGATTTTGATGGGGTTTCTTTCAGTAAACTCCTTAGAACATTTCCAATCTGGAGTATGCAACGGATTTCACGTGGCATGTACCGTTCACGAGATAAATGGGGCCCAAAAGGGGCGAATTTCAAAAATTTCATTTTTTTATTTTTAGTCCGATTTTGATGCAATTTTTTCCAAAGGATTCTTAATGAAAAATTATCGCAGCGCTCTACTATTAGATTTTTGGTTACTTGTTTCCTTACCCAGCTATGAGGGGCCGAAGGGGGCCAAAATCGTAAATTTACAGATAACCAAAAATTTTTATTTTTCATCGGATTTCGATGGGAAATTTTTCTTTGGATTCCTCTTGATGTAAGCTTTCAGTACTGTGTCAACGGATTTGGCGTAGCTCTAACCGTTTCCGAGCTATGAGGGGCTGAAGGGGCCAAAATTGTAAATTTACAGATAACCTAAAATTTTTATTTTTCGTCGGATGTCGATGGGATTTTTTTCTTTGGATTCCTCTTGATGTAAGCTTTCAGTAGTATGTCAACGGATTTGGCGTAGCTGTTATCGTTTCGGAGCTATGAGGGGCTGAAAGGGGCCAAAATTGTAAAGTTACAGATAACTTAAATTTTTATTTTTCATCGAATTTCGATTGGATTATATTCTTTGATTCCTCTTTATGTAAGCTTTCAGTTATATGTCAGCGGATTTGGCGTAGCTCTTACCGTTTCCAAGCTATGAGGGGTCGAAGGGGGCCAAAATCGTAAATTTGCAGATAACCTAAAGATTTTATTTTTTGTCGGATTTCGATGGGATTTTTTTTGTTTGGATTCTACTTGATGTAAGCTTTCAGTAATATTTCAACGGATTTGACGTAGCTCTTGCCGTTCCCAAGCTATGAGGGGCCGAAGGGGGCCAAAATCGTAAATTTACATTTTACCTTAAATTTTTATTTTTCATCGCATTTCGATGGGATTTTTTTCTTTTGATTCCTCTTGATATAAGCTTTCAGCATTATGTCAATGGATTGGGCGTAGCTCTTACCGTTTCTGAGCATTAGAGGGTCAAAGAGGAATCATAAGGAGTCATAATGGCTAATTTTTATTTTCCCTAGTTTGTGTCAAGCTAATTACTTGGTCAATCATCTTATTGCGTCCATCTAATTATTGTGTCAAGCTCTTTCCTATGTCCATACTCACTTTAAATTACGCTTTTTCAAATTTCAGTGGACGACATGCTGCTGTCGTATCATGCTGCGCTCGGCGTAGCCTTTTATTAAACAAGAGTTGTCAGAAGACAACATAGCTCGCCGGGGATAAGAGTAACCGCAACGCACAATTCATTTGAAGGTTATACATTTTTATACCCCCACAAACAAAGTTTGGGGGGTATATAGGAATCACCCTGTCCGTCCGTCCGTCTGTCCGTCCATGTACCTGGTCAGCGCATATTCTCTTAAACGGCTGCTTGGATTTAGATGGAAAATTACACCGTTGTAGTACACCATCTGAAGATGTGCATGAAGTAAAATGGTTGCTGCCCGAAATGTTGAAGGGGAGATAATTTGTCTTTGAATATTTTCTGGAAAAAGGGGGAGGCGAACCTTGTCAGCGCATGTTCTCCTAAACGGCTGTTTGAATTTTGATGAAATGTTACACAGTTGTAGCACACCAGTTGAAGATGTTCATGAAGTAATATGGTTGCTGCCCGAAATTTTGAAGGGGAGATAATTCATCTTTGAATATTTTCTGGAAAAGGGGGGGGGGGGGTGAACCTTGTCAGCACATGTCAGTCTGCCATATGGGTTTTGACCTTGACCTCAATTTCATGGCTTGGTGAACATATAGTTGAGTTTTTCTGATAGTTTCCATATTACTGTAAGTGTTTCAGTATTATATATGGCTTGTAGGTTGCTCTGGAGTAGTACATTACTGTTTTAGAGACCAAACAGGGACGGGCAAGACATCAATAAGGGTACACTCTTAAAATCAACACTTGTTCAAATTTCAGTGGTCAACATGCTGCGGTCGTATCATGCTGCGCTCGGCGTAGCCCTTTATTCTTATCCAGACTTTCTGCTAAGGGGGCCTGACCAATATTTTTTTCAAAAGGGGGACCCGGAACCCAATTTTTTTAAAACCCTAGGAATTTTTAATATTTTCCGACCTAAGGGGGGAGGCAGGCCCATCCGTCCCCCTAAATCTGCCACTGGTGTATCATGCGCTCTTGGCTCAGCAATTTAATATACAATCACACAATGTTCATTGGCACTAAGGAAGGCTTGGATTGGTTTTTGTTATAATTGCCGTCCGACCTGTTTTTAAAAGTATTAAACTAGAGACTCTCATGAGCCTGTAGCTCATGATCACCTGGTCCAGAGCTAGCATAGATCATGTTAATAACCTTAATGATAAAGGGTCTCATTTTCTAGTGTGATAATAAACCTAAATGTAATATGGCCCACTGTGTCAGAAAAGATGATCTTTGAATGTGTTCTCACATACGGTCCAATGTTAAATTAAGTTTGAATTCTCCACTGGTGGCCATCTAGGATCTGATGGGCACATGCCGGAAACATTTTTTAAAGGGGACTAACAAAGGACAGTTGTGACGAAGTATGATATTGATTAGACAAATAGTCTCATGGGGTCCAATGTTAAACTAAGTTCCCCGCTGGCGGCCATCTTGGATAAGGTCCACAACTTCCATCATGAAGTCCTTGACATACTGAACATTTTTGCTATAAATCTTAACCTCTATCTCAAATCTTTATTGAAATGCCAGGCAAAATGTATAAAATTACAAAAAAATTGACCAATAAAGAGCCATTACTCCTCTATACTTGATCAGATTTTCTTCAAAATTTCTAGGTGGGTAGATCTTGATATGCTGAACATTTCTGCAATTTAAAGTTGATCTCTATCTGTTATAGTTTTTTTTTAATAAAAAATATCAAAATTTTGAAAATTTTGCGGAACTAGAGAATGTGTCTGTAAGACACGGATGCCCCGCCAAAAGATTATCGCAAAGGATAACCTCCTATTAAAATGTAGGTCAAAGAAACTTAATTGTCATTAATTTATCAAGGCAATTAATTTGATGAAATATCATTGTCCTATAATGTGTAGTTGTTGAAAAATGGACTTGCAAGGCAAACCTTAATCAAATTCACCGAATCGTTAAATGCAGGTCAAAGCCACCTTATTGTCAATATTTTGGGTAGTACTCGTCAAGGCAATTGCTTTGATGAAATATCATTGTTCTATGATGTGAAGTTGTTGAGAAATGGACTTAAACACAAAACTTAACCTAAGTCACTGAAGCGTAAAATGTAGGTCAAAACCACCTAATTGTCAATGATTTGGGTAGTACTCATCAAGGCAATTAATTTGATGAAATATCATTGTCCTATAATGTGTAGTTGTTGAGAAATTGACTTAAATGCAAAACTTAACCAAAGTCACTGAAGCGTAAAATGTAGGTCAAAACCACCTTATTGTCAATGATTTGGGCAGTATTCATCAAGGCATTTAATTTGATGAAATATCATTGTCCAATAATGTATAGTTGTTGAGAAATGGACTTTAACGCAAAACTTAACCAAAGTCACTGAAGCGTAAAATATAGGTCAAATTTACCTTTTGTCAATGATTTGTGTAGTACTCATCAAGGCAATTAATTTGATGAAATATCATTGTCCAATAATGAATAGTTGTTGAGAAATGGACTTTAACGCAAAACTTCACCAAAGTCACTGAAGTGTAAAATATAGGTCAAAGCCACCTAATTGGATAAAAAGGGCAATAACTCTACGACAGGTTTTCAGATTTTCTTCAAAGCTGCAGGTCAGATAGATCTTGTCATGCTGATCAATTTAACACCATGTCAGATTTTTGATATCTAATGGTTTTTGAGTTATTTGCCAAAAACAGCAATTTACCCCTATGTGCTGGTTTTAGTAACAGCAGCCAGTTTGTCCGGTCCTCGGACTAATAGAAAATAATTTTGAATCTAGATACCCTGGTAATGATTCAGGCCAAGTTTGGTGAAAATTGGCCTAGCCGTTTCAGAGGAGATTTTGGAAAAAGTTTACGACGAACAAGTGATGGCAATAGCTCTAAGGGCTTAAATGAAGGTTTTCAAAAAATACCACGGGGCCAAAATTAATGAAGGTAACAAAGTCTTCCATGGAAAGACTTCACAAATTTTATTTCAATCTACTTTCATTATTTATTTGTAGAAATTGTAGATGAAGCTGAACCAGAAGTGAAGTACTGGTCAGGACAATCATCCATACTAGATGTCAACTACCACATTGATAACAAGAGGAAAACAGGTCCCAAGAGAAAACTTCCAAAATTCCAAGAATTTCTTCTGACCCTATTAAAGCTACGACTTGGGATTCTTTCATTTTGTCTTGCTGATATTTTTGGAATCTCGGAGACTAGAGTATCACAAATATTTACGACTTGGATTAACCTGTTGTATACTGTTCTTTCTCCATGTTTGAAATGGCCATCAAGGAAAAAAATAAAGAAAAACATGCCACAATCATTTAGAAAGAGTTTCCCCAAAACACGGACCATTATAGACTGTACAGAAATATACACTCAGAAACCGCGTTCGCCAACGGCTCAGTATAAAACTTTCAGCTCATACAAGGGACATAATACTTTTAAAGTGTTAGTCAGTATATCACCAACAGGAGCTTTTACATTTATATCTGATCTTTTGGGTGGAAACACATCAGACCGTCATATTACTGAACACAGTGGATTTTTAGACTGTTTATCCCCTGAAGATGAAGTAATGGCAGATCGAGGCTTTGTTATACGTGAGCTTCTCACAGATAGAAGAGCAACCTTGGTAATTCCTCCATTTACTAGAAAGTGCAATTGGGGAAAGGGTAAAAGATTAACTACCAAGGAAGTTGTTCACACAAAGAGTATTGCAAAACAAAGGATTCATGTTGAACGTGCCATTGAAAAACTGAAAAACTTCAGAATGTTATCCGGGATTCTTGACTTGAAATACAAGCCATTGGCAAATCAAATGGTAAGACTGGCTGGTATTTTCTGTAACTTTGATAAGCCGTTGGTAACCAAAAAGTCGGACTTTCAAAAGTACTGTTTCTTAAATGGAAATTTCATACATTGCTCCATTTTTAACGCATATGAACATGAAACATTGCAACTTTATGTATTGAAATGTTTTCTGTTACTTTTTTTTTAAAACATGTCTGTATTGGTTTAAAAATTTGACATGCAAACTACATGCATTTGTTCGTTTCTATTATGATCTAGTTTATCCCCACTATTCCACCAAGTACATGTACATTGATCTTTAGTAGTAACCAACATCCATACCAGTCTAATAATAGCTTACTGTTCAAAAATACAAAAATGAAATAGCACAAGTTAATCAAAGATTTCTAGACATCACAGATTGGTTAAATTTCTGTTTTAGTTTCTGTGTTGTGTTGCTTGATATTTTATTACAAACTTCTTACAAGAAACTATTAAGCAGATGGAACTGTATTGTGGCATGAATGATCCTTGGCAGTTGGCAGGCCCTCTACCAAATTTGTTTTCAGATCAAATAAAAAATGGGTCAAAGACTCAAATGGCCGAGTTGCGTTTTGGTGTTTTTAGCAGTGTTGTTTTATAGGTTCCCTAATGGCTCTGTGTATAGAAAATGTTGAAAATATTGGTAAAAAATGACTAAGTTAAAAGGCCAGGAAAATAGGAAAAATATTGGAAATAATTCTATGAAGTCAGGTACATGTACACATTTTCAAAATATATAGAAACAACCTGTGAAGTTTCAAAGGTCAGAGATGAAAACTGTCGGAGGAGTTGATTTCACAAAATAGGTACCCTTTGTTGAAAATGTTGATAAAAAATGACTAAGTTCCAAAGTCCGTAAAAATAGGAAAAAATTTTCAAAATAATTCCAAAAAGGTAGGTGAACATCTACAATATATAGAAACAGTTTGTGAGGTCTCAAAAATGTAGGATGAAAACTGTAGGACGAGTTGATTTCACAAAATCAGTATCCCATTTTCCCTGCCCGTCGCCCGCCCGCTCGACATTCACCATACTATAACCCGGATTTGCACTCCGTGAAACCCGGCCAAAAATTAAAATGGCCACCATGGCAGCACATATTTGAACATAGGACCCCATGCAAAAATAAGGAAAATTCTACATCTGTAGATTGATTTATACCTCAATCATGTCAATCACACATGCTTCATGTGATAGCCAAATTTTGATTGATTCAGAGTAATAATTTCAGAGAAAATTTTCAAAAACATTTACACCTGATAGACGACAGATATCAAGTGATAACGGAATCGCTCCCTGGCCTTATCAGTTTCTAGGATTTGAAGAAATCGAGGTTTCCATGGGAAAGTTCTATAAAATCAACTTTAACAAAGTCAATGACTGCTTTCCTTAGTAAATATAAGATAATCATGAAGGCATACACAATTTTAACTTGCCAAGGGAAAGTGTTACGAAGCATAAATGCAATCAACTTTCACTCATATAATTTAACTTCAACCCGGTAATGGGAAATAGGAATCTTTGAACACTAGTGCTGCTTATAATGGCCAGGTCAGGTAAAAATGTTAATGGACAATGAAACATTGAAACAAAATGTTTAAGACAAATTATTACTTTATGAGCATATCTTTCATACAAAGATTAAAAAAATTTTTCACATTTCTTCTTGATTGATTCAAAAACAGCTGGATCAAAAATAATACGCTCCATTATAAATCCTTTCTTTGTATAAAAAATAAAATTGCACCCATTAACTTTACATACACCCATTTGTCCTTGAATCTGATTAAACCATGTTGAATTTGCATTTAAACACACATTTCTATTTTCATCAAAAATAAGATCATAATATTTTTGCCCACAAACAAACTCAGGAGTCTCATTTTGATACTTGTAACTACATTTAATCTCTATCAGTCCCTTGCCACAGCATTTACATTCTATAATTCCATCTGGAGAAGCACCAATGTAAGGCAAATCTGGATGTACAAATAATCCACACGGATACATTTTAGCATGTTTGTGTTTTTTTTTTATAAGAGCTAAAGAACATCTGTCGTGCAATGGGTTCATGTTCCTTTCCAAACTCAGTAGCTTCAGTGCTGACTATAGTTTCCTGGAAAATATGTCTTTTAATATAGTTATCATCTGTGTTCGTAAATTTAAAGTTTAAGATTGAAGAGAATAATGATGCAGTTATACGTCCTTTACGAAAAGAAAACCATGCAGGATTATCTGACTGTCCTCTAGTCATTTCTTCAATTTTTTCAACAGTATTTGAGTCACAATTTTGTTCAGATATTCAACAAAATCACAACTATCCCATTTTTAAGAGCATCTCCAATTTCAATCATAGTTAAAGGAACTTGGTTATGTTTGACATCCTCATCTTTACTTGCACTACTTGAATCAGATAATGTATGCAGCATTAAAGAGTCATTATCTTTGCATAACTTATGAATCCTTTTCTCAGTTTCATGATTTGATAACAAAAGAACATTGCGACTCGGTTTAAACTGAAAATGGTTTGGTTCTACTGGTATATCATTAGTTGGTATTCTTCTCACATCAATTTTATTAATTGTCTGTGGCTCTGAAGATTTTCGAGGCTTATCCCAAATACAAGGAACATCTGTTACACTCTCAGTATTTCGGTCCTGGTGTCTGCTGCAGAAGCTTTGTACAGCAAATAGTAGGGCAATACAATGTTTGCAAGTTCCATTGTTACTGAAAAAAAGTCACAAAATATTAAAACCTGTGAGAAACATATATATAAATGTATATGTACATGATGTAGAATTACCATTTGCAGTTCTGTTATATTAAAATCTATTTGGTGAGACTTGTCTGGTATCAGGCCAACCTTAAACAAGAGTAGATCCTAATAGATGTCTCGCCCATCCCTGCTTGACATTTGAATTGATGTTTTAAACAATAACTAAACATGCTCACTAAACTTTGAAATTTAATTCACTCACAAAAGCCATATAGCAAGCCATTATATACTACCCAAGACCAACCCATATATACAAAATATCATTGAATTCCACAAATACATACTGAGAAACTTAACGTGGTCACTAGACCATCAAATTGAGGTCAAGGACAAAAGTCATAGGCAAGACTGACATGTACTACCAAAGATAAACCTACATACTAATTATTATTGACCTACCACTTAAAGTAATTGAGAAATAGACTTAATCAGAAAACTTAACATGGTCACTACCGTGAAATTGAGGTCAAGGACAAAAGTCATATGCCAGACTGACATGTACTACCCAAGACCAACCTGCATACCAAATATTATTGACCTACCACTTATAGTTATTGAGAAATGGACTTAATCAGAAAAACTTAACGTGGTCACTAGACCATGAAATTGAGGTCAAGGACAAAAGTCATATGCCAGACTGACATATACTACCAAAGACCAACCTACAATCATATATTATCAACCTACCTCTTATAGTTATTGAGAAATGGACTTAATGAGAGATACTTAATATGGTCACTAAACCGTGAAATTGAGGTCAAAGAAAAAAATTTGTTTGCTGTTTATCGACCTACCCATAAACCAGAGGCTCCCAGGAGCCTCTATCGCTCACCTGGCTTTCAGTTGCCACAATCAAGGTAACATTGTAAGTTATACAGTTGATATTCAGTTTCTCAAACTTTCGTAGCTCAAACACCTCCAATATCTTGAAATGTATTTAAAGTCTGATCATGTTTTACTATATTTCTTTGTTGGGCTTTTTTGACAAAAAACGTTCTTGCTAAGGACCACTTTCGACACCAGTTTTGAAGTGGATATGTCATTTTGTAAATGGCAGTCAACAAACAATTTTCTACATATTGGTTATTTGTTCTCTATCAGTTTCTTTAGGGTCATTGAAATTCTGGTCTTGCAAACGTTTAGATTTTATCTGCACTGAAGAGACATTAGCTGTCGAAATGCGCATATACAGAAAGTAAATTTACAGTAACTTCGGTATTTACATACATGTATTTAGTTATTTGAAGGCCACCAGGGGAATTTTTATACAACAAACCATTCAGGCATGTGTAGCAACGAAAAAGTCAAAACCACACATAGGGTTTATATGTAAAAATCTATCTACACCTGCATATAATACTTACACAACACAGGAACATCCTCCACTTTTCACATAGCCTTTTTTATTCACTAAGATCCAGGTAGTGTAGGGATTTTCAGACTGACGAGTTTCAGGAATACATGTAGATTTTACATAGACATAATCAGTGTCAGGAATTTCATGGAGTTGGACAAAGTCTGTATGGTTAGCTAGATATAACCTGTATCCATTGTCGTCTTTAAAACTCCCAAGACGTTCTTCAGTCCATCTGTAACAGATTCAAATAAACATAAATATGCACGTTAAGGTAGTTGGGGTGTCTAATACTGAGCATTTTTGCGCATATAAGCAAAAATTCAGTAATTCGATGAGAATGTGGTCTGTCTAAAATGATTTTGTATGTCTTTAAAACAGTTATTTAAACTAGACATCGGAGAGATGGCAGCCATCTCTATGGGACCCACTATAATAAGTGCAAATTTAAGTGTGTGTGGACACAATACAGATGTGGACACAGTAAAGGTGTAGAAGTGAACAACTACACAAAAATGTACATATCAAATATCAAAAGCATACCACAAATGACAAAAAAGTTATAGCTAGGACACAACTTTCAATTATCTGACCTTGAAGACAAAGGTCAATGTCAAATGTAACCAATCATAGTTCATGACACATAGTCTCAAAGTGATCTACTTGTATCTAAATGCAAAATATCAAAAGCCTATCCCAGATGACAACTATAGCCTGGACACGACTTGTCATTATTAAAACAATAGTCTGACCTTGACGAGAAAGTTCAAGGTCAAAGGTCACCAATCATGGTTCATGACACACCGTCTTGAAGTAATCTACATGTATCTAAATGCCAAATATCAAAAGCCCATCTCAGAAGACAAAAAATAGTAATGGTGCAATACATGATTCCCTGCCACGTTTCACGATATTTCTAAGTGAAAAGGGGTATAACCCCAGGACCATGTGTATCGCTGAACCCAAAATTATACTTCGCCTGTGGTTTGTAGTAAACAATTAACATACCAAGTTTGAAGGCAGTATGTTATTTCATTCACAAGTTATGAGTACAAAACCCTAAAATTTGCAAAGTTTCAAGGGGCATAACTCTAGAACCCCTTGGACCTCTGAACCCAAAATCGAATGTGACCTGATAATTGTGGTAGACATCTAACATACCAAGTTTGAAGACCTTGTGTTATTTCGTTCACAAGTTATCAGTCGGAAACCTTAAATTTCGCAAATTTCAAAGTTTCAAGGGGCATAACTCCAGAACCCCTTGGACCTCTGAACCCAAAATCAAACTTGATCTGAGTTTTGTACTAAACAACTTACATACCAAGTTTGAAGACCTGGTGTTATTTGATTCACTAGTTATAAGTCAGAAACCCCAAAATTAGCAAAATTTAAAAGTTTCAAGGGGCATAACTCCAGAACCCTTGGACCCATGAACACAAAATCAAACTTGACCTGAGTTTTGTGGTAAACAACTTGCATACCAAGTTTGAAGACCTTTTGTTATTTCATTCTTAAGTTATCAGTCGGAAACCTTCGGTGGACAGACGGACACACAACTGAGGGTATCACATAATACCTCGCCACTTCGTGTGGCGGGATATAAAAAGTTATAGCCCGGACACGACTTGTTGTTATAAAAACAATAATATGACCTTGACAACAAAGTTCAAGGTCGAAGGTCACCAATCATGGTTCATGACACATCGTCTTGAAGTGATCTATCTACATGCAAAATATCAAAAGCCTATCTCAAAAGACAAATAAAGGGCTACGCAGAGTGCAGCATGTTGACCACTGAAATTTGAACAAGTGTAATTTAAAGCAAATGTGGACACAGTAAAAAGCTTGACACAGTAATTAGATGGACACAATAAAAAGCTTGATATAGTAATCAGCTGGACACAAAATAGTGAAAATAAAGCTTAAAATGGGAATAATATAAAGAAAAAAATCCCATCAAAATATCTGATGAAAAATAAAGATTTCACATATTTCTTATAATTGCAATTTTGGCCCCTTTGACCCATTATAGCTTGAAAACGGTAAGAACTACGCCTAATCTGTTGACATACTGCTGAAAGCTTGTATCAAGGGAATTCAAAGAAAAAAAATCTTATCAAAATCCGATGAAAAATAAAAATTTTAGGTAATCTGCAAATTTGTAGTTTTGGCCCCTTTGAACCCTTTTAACTCAGAAATAGTAAGAGCTATACCAGATCCTTTGACATACTGCTGAAAGCTTGTATCAAGAGGAATCCAAAGACAATAAATCCCATCGAAATCTGATGAAAAATAAAAATTTCAGGCAATCTGCAAATTTGCAGTTGTGGCCCTTTTGAACCCTTATAGCTCAGAAACAGCAAGAGCTACGCTAAATCCGTACAACTGAAGCTTACATCAAGAGGAATCTAAAGAAAAAAATCCCATCGAAATCCGATGAAAAATAAAAATTAGCAATTTCGGTCCCCTTCGACCTTCCATAGCTGGGTAAGGAAACAAGTTACCAAAAATTTAATAGTAGAGCACTATGTTAATTTTTCATGAGGAATCCTTTGAAAAAAACTGCATCAAAATCGGACTAAAAAATTAAAAAAATGAAATTTTCTAAATTCGCCCTTTTTGGGCCCCATTTATCTCGTACACGGTACATGCAACGTGAAATCTGTTGGCCTACTACAGTTAAGAAATTTTCTAAGGAGTTTACTGAAAGAAACCTCATCAAAATCTGATGAATAATAAAGATTCTTCAGTCAAATATGTGAAAAAAAACAATTAATCCCCTTTTGGCCCCTTTTTCTGAAAGGGGCGGGGCCAGGAACATAAAATTATAACCTGGGCTAAAGCATGTGCCAAGAAACACCATACTAAAATTTGAAAATGATCCGTTCACTGGAACCAAAGTTATGCTGTCAACAGACACGAAAATACCATATTTTACCCCTTTTTGGACACTTTTTCTAAAACGGGTGGGGCCACAAACCCGAAATTACACAGGAGAAGATAAAAATGTGAAAAGTTAATGGACAGACCGACGCCAAGTTATGGCAATAGCTCACACTGACCCTTTGGGTCAGGTGAGCTTAAAATATTAACTTGAAATTGTGGTATAGGGCTATTTCTCATATAATTCGATCATGTCTATTGTAAATATAATGCGAAAACACCAAATTTGACCAATCTTCAGAACTCTGAACCTTTTTCACATATAAGTGACCCCCAAATTTTTATGAATAATTGCTCAAAGTTTTATTGTACAAATTTTTAAAAAGTTCTCATGTAAGAAACCAAGACACCCCAACTACCTTAAGCGACTGTTCAATAATATCAGATTGTTGCTGGGCCTAATATATTTTTTGTCCTTTTAGAGCTGGGCATAAAGAATTATTTTAGAATTGTACATGAAATGAACAGGAATTTTTTTCTCTAGAAAATCAAAAAAAGACAAGTTGCACATTATTTGTTTGCCTACCTTCAATTGACCAACATTTTGTATCAAACTCCCCTTTCCATTATCAAACTTCTTTTTAATCCCTGTATAATATATTCCTTTACAATCATTCATTAATAAAATTTATTTTGAAATCTATTTACTTCAGAATTGTAATTTAGACATGTTAGATGATGGGTATATGTCCCCTATTAGATCAACATATGTAGTACACTTTCATGTATTTAAACTTGTGTATTTCTTTTGCTACACTATATTCCTCATTACAAACTGTATTCATGGCACTAATTATAAGTCAAATACAAAACCTTGTCCGAGTTTTTTGCTATGTATCTTCAGGTATCAATGCTACAAAATGTACCAAGCATTTATCCTCAACATGTAGTTTCCTACTAGATCGTGTACATGTTAAGCTATATAACATTTCAGAGAAACTTATTAAAAATCTGGGCACCTTTTTTACATGTAAATTAATTAAATTATATCTTTTATGGATGTGTGCAGCTACCTGCACATTCAACTTTAAAAACTGCTGTAATTATTATTCAAAATATTTAGACCATTATTTACTATCAACATGATCAGTATTTTTTCTTTCTTACAACAGACCAACTTTCTTTACATTTCAATGAAACTCAGGAACATGATGATAAATATTAGCACTTTACCATATATACTAATAGCATGTTAAAATTTTGCCATATTGGTACATAGGGCAATACATAATAGAAGCTAAATCTCTCAATATATAAGGGGCTAGAGGGATTTCAATTACAGGCTATATGTGTAATCAAAAAACTATTTTACTATTAAAATCATATGTTCTTTTTATCATTTAATTAATACAATTTGAAATAAGTGATAAAACATATTGGAAACATGAAGACCCAATTAAATTTCACCATGTTCATGCACTGTCACAATGTCTTAAAAATTAAGGAGTATTAATGTATACATGGTATATGACGCAAAACATTTTTTTAACAAAATACCTTAAAATGTGAGGCTTTTTCTGGAGTTTTTCATGATAACTCATGAAAACATGGAAATAAAAAAAAAATTAAAATGGGGGTGTTTTGCATGTTTTGTCACTTGATTGGGCTTTTTGGAAGAAGGCATTTTGACGATGGGATATTGCACTATTTTGGAAAGGGGCGTTTTGACATCAGTTTGTTGCATTTTGTGAAAAATTTTAAATTATTTTGAAAAGGGGGGTGTGTGTTATAAGTTGGGATGGAAATTTGGACTATTCTGAAAGCTGCGTTTTGACATTAGTGGGGCGTTTTGGCAATGCCAATGCGGCGTTTTGACAATGCCTAATGTAAACAATAAAATATTTTGAATTGAAAATTGAAATTGCCAATGGGGCGTTTTGACTTGTCTTCTTGTATTCGAACCCGTTCACTTACCCACAATATTTCTTGCAGTAAATCAAGACATCACAGGATTCTACATTTGGTAAAGCTTTCAAATCGCCGTCCCAGTCATCGATTTTGGTGACTGAGAGCAAAACAATTTCCTCGCCATTTCGCCCTATCACTGTACGTCTGCTTCTGTCCATGTCCTCGTAGTCCTCCTTTGATTCTGTTTTTTCAAGGTTAAGTTCAACAGCCAGAGAGCAAAGACGAAGCAAGTGCCCCTTCCTGTGAAAAGAACAAGTAATCCCCCTCTCCATGAGGAACCTTTTTAGCTCAGGAACGAGCATTTGATGGAGAGATTTTCCATCCGCTTCCATTTTGATAGAAACCGGAAGTTTGCATGAGGAAAATTTTTCATCGCCGTACAACTTTTGCGACTTCATTCACGAGAGGTTCACTAACTCGAAAGTTCGCTATTGAATAAATTAAAACCTTATATCAACTTGAAGTGTACCAATAACATTCCACATTACGGCTATTTCACTGGATTTTAATTGACGAAAATGGTGCTTAAAATAAATTTAATAGAAAACCCGATGAACTCGACGGTGTAGAATTAATATGCACTCCCACTGGATGTAAAGATGCATTGATTTTTGTGAAAAAGATAAAAAAACAAACCAACCAAATAAACAAGAACAACTCAGTGATTACAATTAATTCGAGACACCACTATTATGGCTTTGATATGATACATTGTCTTGCAAATGGGTAAATATGAATAAATTAAGGTTTTCATTTCATAAAAAAAAAATCATTAGTATTCAATGAGAACGAAGCGTCGCCAGAAACTTAATGCATACGTGACAGAATAATCATATGAACAAATTTGACTTGCATGAACATATTAAGCCTTTGACAGATAACATCTGTTCTGTCAATATGTTCACCATTTCATTACATTCATATCTACTTTCCATTAGATTAAAAGTACCTATAAATTATAAGGTTGTCATACAACTGTAAAATCATGCATTTGTATCAATCTAATCTTTGGAAAATTATGAATCCCATAAACAATAAAACAAAAGGTAATGGAGTCAATACATATAAAAACAAGCCTCTAAACATACATGCTAAAAACAAGCAATGGTAGAACGAAGTGGCATTCTTTTTCGTTGTTGTTGTTCATTTTGAAGTCACAATCAGACCTACAACAATGAGCTATGCTAACAAATAATAAATAATAAATAGTACATTTAAGTGAATTTATTATTTTGTATTTGTAGTGTTTGCGTTTTGTGGTTGTGTGCCTTCTTTTTTGTTCTGTCTTCTGGTCTTCTTTATTTTTGCCTTGTCTCTGGACTTTGATTTGTGTAATCTTGTTCTTTGTTTCTTCGGTATTCTACTGTGGTTGCTTTGTTCCAAATTTCAACTTGTTTTTTGTCCTTTAAGAGTATTGGGTATGAACAAATAACAATGAGATAATACAATGAAAAATGTAGAAGTTTTGCGCATGCATTTTGTTAAAAAAAAACAGATATATTGAGACTTATCAATGCATCAATTACATAAGTTGTCGAAATGCGCATATGCAGAATTAAAATTTACAGTAACTTCGATATTTGGTTATTTGTTACCACTGGGTCGATGCCACTGCTGATGGACTGTTAGCCCCCGAGGGTATTCACCAGCCCGGCAGTCAGTACTTCGGTGTTGACCCGAAAGCCGATTCTATTTGGAACCTTACAATATCTGATTTTTTGTAAATTTTGTTGAAATCTAATGAGTATCTCCCTCATGCAAAGCTCTGTCCTTAGCTGATTTTGGCTTT
>MJUU01065011.1:3294-16541 GCA_002080025.1 Modiolus philippinarum | reverse complement strand
AAAAGGTGCATTAGCAAATTCATCTTGCCCGACCCGGACGGGCCCACGGCGAGTAAGCGGAAGTAATCACTTGGCATATTTTTTACTCCTTGTATTGTTCTAAAATTATTCGTATTAGACTTTTCTGAAAAATATACGGAAATCGTTGTCATTTTTTTTTTATAACCTGAATATTTATTAGATAAAAAAAGCATGAGTGTATTTCAGGTAGGAGGGTGCATAACCGTTGTGTTAAGTAATAATGTTTGACTTTTATCATAAAAAATCAGGTAAAAAAAATGCTTGCATATGATTTGACCAATCTAAAAAAAATAAAAACAAAGGTGTATGGTTTTTACGAAATACTTGATATTCAAGGGGAAATCGTATATTTATATTATCCTTTTAGCAATATATTCGTTATAGAGAGAGTAACTGGTGATGAGTTATCAGACTTACTAGAAATATATAGGAATCAAAAGTATAGAACCAGAGTACGTCAGTGTTATGTATAACCCGTGTCATGTAACTTATGAGATGCTTAAACCGCAAGCAACGTAAAAAATGTGAGTGAACTAAGAATCTAGCCCGTTTTACCCGTCTCAACTGTAGTGAATAACAAATCTTACATGTTTGTTTATTCTCGTTAGTCCCGTAGATAGTAGTTGATATGGGAAAAAGCCGTAGGTTTTTGAAAACATGTTTTCAAAAACCTACGGCTTTTTCCCACATCAACTACTGATATTAGGGGCCAGACGGTGTCCAAATTGCAAATATGCATATAACCTAATTGTTTTTATTTTTCATCGTATTTCAATGACATTTTTTTCTTCAGTTTTCTTTTGTTGTCAGCTTTCTGTTGTATACCAACAGATTTAGGGTATCTTTTACCGTTTCTGAACTATTAGGGGTCAAATAGGACCGAAATTGCTATTTTTGAAAATATGTAAAATTGTTATTTTTATTCTGATTTCAATGACATTTTTTCTTTCAATTTATTTTGATGTAAGCTGTCAGAAGTATGTCAAAAAATTTAGCGTAACTCTTTCAATTTTCATGCTTTTAGGGATCAAAAGCTAGTTTTAATGTTCCTAGTTTGCGCCCAGGTAGTTACTGAATGTACTGTGTCAAGCTTCTTATTGTATCCATCAAGTTACTGTAGCAAGCTCTTAACTGTGTCCACTTTCACTTTTAAATTACACTTGTTTAAATTTCTTTGGTCGTATCATGCTGCGCTAGGCGTAGCCCTTTATTAAGTTTGTGATATTTATGTTCGTACCTCATCCAAGATGGCCGGCAGATTGAGGCATAGACATCGGACTCTTTGGCAAATGCATCAAGTAATCTTTCTCTCTGGAAGTACCAATCCAGTTGGAACCAAGCATGATCACAAGAGTCATTTGGTGGTCCCCTAAAAGTTTGTGTTTTATATGTTTGTACCGGGAAATCTCTGAATCTATCAAGCCAATTTGAATCAAATTTGTTCACAATAGTCTATTGGTGGGCCCGCAAAGTTTGTGATTTTTTGTTTGTACTACATTCAAGTTTTCCC
This sequence comes from Modiolus philippinarum, assembly GCA_002080025.1. NCBI lineage: Eukaryota > Metazoa > Mollusca > Bivalvia > Mytilida > Modiolidae > Modiolus > Modiolus philippinarum. The sequence continues at coordinate 15,010 of MJUU01065011.1, read as the reverse complement.
CAAGCGTTGAACATAATTCGACATAAAGACCTCATCAGAAATGCATTTGAATATCGTGGCCTCTGAAACTACTGACTAGAGCCAATAGGAACCCTGTTAAATACAAACGTTCGTCCGTCCGTACGAATAAAAACACAACTCTTGATGTTTTTCAGTTTTACAACTTCAACGGAATCTAATGCTCATCATTTGGATTTTTCAAAATGGCTGCCATTACCATGGAAACTAAAAAAGGGTGGGACAATTTCAAATTTGATGAAACACCAATATAAATAATTTTTGGGCTTAGAATTTTCAAATGGCCTCCGATGCCATGGAAACTGAAAAAAAGGGCAAGAAAATTAAAAATGCCTCAAATTGGATGAAAGCTTTCAGAGAGGTAACATACCACAAATGGAAATTATTTAAGGGCTCACATGCACCACATGGAAATTTTGAAAGGGAGATAATTTAACTGTATATTTTTTTAAACAATGGGAGGAAATTCATCATGTTCATATTTGTACTGTGAACACACTTGTACTGTGTCCACACCTGCATTGTATCCACACACACTTAAAGTTGCAGTTACTCTATTGATTCAGGGTTCAGTAAGGGGGACATTATTGGTTGCCGTTCGGCGACTGCTCTAGTTAGTATTAAATGCAACTCATAGAAAGGACATGAAGGTATTTGGTGAACAATCTTTGTCAGCTGGTTCCAGTTTTTATAAGTTGAGGGGAAATTACCAAACGAGTGGTCAAGAGCCGAAGTCCATAAGACAAAAGACAAATCAGGTGGAAACCACCGGCAAAATTGTCGACCGTAAGGTCCTGACGTGGTACAAGCATTTCAAAAGAAATGGTGGGTTAAACCGGTTTTATGGCTAGCCAAACTTCCCCTTCCATTGCGGTAGTGTCCGGTAGCAATTCAACAGCAATTGCCATTGAAATGTCGTAGACAGGTCAAATGAATGATCATCCCAGTATTAAGGGAAAAAAGAATCTTGAATCAGAGTTCGGACAGAAACTTCAAATTTTTCAACAAGGCGCTGATATTTATTAAAGAATTTTTTAATGATCGTACGAGACGGATTTATTTGATACCTGGATATAAAATACATTCAAATCACATATGATATTATCTGTGTTGATGTGATTGCTTCTCTATAATATAAGTGCTCTAAGTGCTAGAAAAAATATCATTTCTATATCAAAGATAACCAAAAAGGACTACTCGGAAAATCGATGAAATAACGATAAGATAGTAAAACGAATTCGCTATTTGTTGATAAATCTCTGCATATTATGAATAATGAATGTAAAAGGAAGTATATCTTTCGCGTTCAGTTTGCAATTGCTTATCTCAAAACTTTGACTTGGTTATGCTCCAGTGTTTCCGTACATTTATTGAAAAGGTTTTATTTTCTGCCATTCTTTGTCGCAATATTTTATGATACGCAACATAAAGACGATCGACAGAACTTAATGTGCAACAAGTTATTGACTTACTGAACTATCAACATTTATATTATAGGTTTTTTTTATTTATTTAAGTACATAGACATGTTTTACAAGATGTGTGTTCTGTGTTCAGGATTCCTGATTTTCATGACCATTGTTGTTTGTCATGCAACTTCTTCATCCAAAGTCTGTGAAGCAGAAGGTTTTTGTATTATACATAATGTGGAGAAACGATTTTCATGTGGAGTGGAGGATAAAGATATAAAGAAAGACGATTTTCCTGCAGAGTACAATCTTGCGTGGTAAGTAAGCGTGACTGCTTTTCATGGGTGCGTTCACACTATGCCTGTTCATGGATTACGGCACATGTTTTAGAGAATGACGTAAGCAATAACTATTTTTTTTACCCGGAGAACTTGATGACGTAGAGATGTGTTGATGGAATGTCTTTACATTTAATCAACCCTTGGTACCTTGAATGTCGCTGAAGTTTTTTTCTAGTGTTGTCAACCATAGATTTTTCGGCTTTGTTGATGCATGGATAGTGCGGTAACGACTGCAAAAGATATGTCCTGGTCTTTTTCATATGTGCTAACGTTAACAGTTAAAGGCGTTTGTAGCTATTGTAGGCGTTTCCTGTTATCCATTTTTCGATATTTTTGACAACTAGTACGTCTTTTTTGACTACTTCTGGATTTTGGCTTTCCATGGTATTTGATTCTAATGCTGTTGATGAAAGGTTACTCCTTGAAACACGCGTACAACATAACGAAATTTACTGTTTATTATGCAAATTCGGTATTTTAGTATATCAGCTTATTTTTTGCCGTGTACCTCGTTCTTACGGATGTGTTGTTAAAAATTCCAAACGCCACAAAAATGCATTCTAGTATCATTGGATATCGACAGGATGTTCTGATTGAATCCGATAAATAAAATTGGCTCTTGGATCAAATCACCTGAAGATTTGCGACAGTGTTTTACCAGCAGATAATTCTCCCTGAGCTATAGCCAGCAGATTGGCAGTGATCACTCCTTGACCAAACCTAACAAATTAAGTTGTGTCTAGTTCTGTCCTTCTAATCTAGATAGAAGTCTTGTAGTTAGTAGTCTACCTGTATCAGGTTTTATTCGTATGTTTATTACCATACTATAAGGAAATAAAATACATTTTTAGGGAAAAAGGGGGGTATGGAATCATTTAACAGAATAGCCTTTTTCACTGGCTTTTACTAGTCGTTGTACTTAGCCCGGCTATCAATTCCTTGTTTACGTTTGTCTTCCATATTATTTTGTGTTTTTTCTTGTAACTTTCTCTTGAGAATTGTAGCATGCAATTGTTATTTCAGTAATTGTAGTTAGGCATTTCATGTTATTTTATATTCAATGAATACTGGACAACAATACATCCAAATGTTTAGATTTTATTTGCACTGAAAAGACATAAGTTGTCGAAATGTGCATATGCAGAAATTAAATTCACAGTAACTTCCGTGTTTAGTTTTTTGTTAACGCCGGATCGATGCCTCTGCTGGTAGACTGTTAATCCCCGAGGTATTCAACGGCCTAGTGGTCAGTGCGTCGGTGCTGACCCGAAAGCCGATTCTATTTGGAACCTTGCAATATCTAAATTTTTGTAAATAATGAAAACTAGGTAGTATCTATCTCACGTAAAGCTCTGTCCTTACTTTACATTTAGATCATATTGATTATTTGTCCTATATCAGTGAGTTGGTGGTCTTCAAAATATTTAGATTTTATCTGCACGAAGAGGCATGTTGTCGAAACGCGCATATGCAATCATTAAATTCACAGTAACTTCGGTATTTCTTTATTTGTTACGACTGGATTGATGCCTCTGCTGTCGGACTGTTAGTCCTAGGGGGTATTCACCAGTCCAGTTGCTGATCCGAAAGCTAATTCTAATTGGAATCTTGCAATATTTAATATCTCTTTTTTTGTAAATTTTGTTGAAAACTATAGAATATCTCCCTCACGCAAAGCTCTGTCCTTATCTGATTTTGGCTTTACATTAATTTCATATTGGTTATTTGTTCTCTATCAGTTTAAACATCTTTGAGCTTATGGTCTTCCAAATGTTTAGATTTTATTTGCACTGAACAGACATAAGTTTTCGAAATGCGCATCTGCTGAAATAAAATTCACAGTAACTTCGGTATTTATTTATTAAAAGCAATTTTCATCTGAAACCGCTCGACAAATTGGTATTAAACTAAGTCACTAAATTTCTATGGCAGCGCCATTCAAAAGGTTGTCTATGAGGTTGACCTCTCATCCAAAATTGTCACCAGCTGGGATGAAATTTGAATGTTGAATCCTTTAAAAACAACGGCAGTAGAATATCGATGGAACAGAGCACAAGATTACATAAGTCAAAGTCAAGAGATAATGCAAAATCAAGAACACCGAAAAACGAAGGACAAAAGACGATACACAATAAGCCACCAGGGTACGAGTGACGATGCGTCTAATTATAAAACACAATAAAATAAAATAAAAATATACAACAATATACACCAAGAATCAAGTCTAAAATGTTCGTTATTTAAGAAATTGCAAGTTTCACAGAATCAAATTTTTAAAATATATTATAGGAATAAAAGTAATTTTGGAGGAGTTTATCGATGTGTAAACGCGGCCGACTCACTCACAAACTAAATTTATGTAGAGTTTGTGAGTGAAAGGCCGCGTTTACACATCGATAAACTCCTCCAAAATTACTTTTATTTCTTATAATTCCAATCCTTTGAACTTTGACCAATGTTGTCAATGATTTTTACGTCACCATATACTGCACTATTTGACGTCGTAGTGTATTAATGGGCAAAAAAGTTTATCGAGAAATAACTTTTTTGTTGTTCATGACGTTGACCAATGAAATTGGACGTTGCATCCTTACCAATTGGAATTATCAGAATATATAAAAAATTCATGAAATTTCACATTGTGCATCACTATAATTTATGATACTATTACGAAAGTTAAAAGCTTCTAATAACAACATCCTACCATGCAAATCGTAAACATTTCCAAACATCAATGTTAAAAGCATAGCCTATATCGCAAATTAAAAACATAGTGGCAGTTCCATGAATTTAACGTCAGTAACAGAAGCAAACATATCAAAGTATTTTATTTGCTGGGCATCTCAACATGAAATGTTCCGTATCTTCGGATTCATCTAGATCGCATATAGGACAACGATCATCATTTGTCATATGCATTAGGACCCAATTTTTATTCAGGTGTAGGTAATTTGTTCTTGCAAGCAACTTAAATCGTGACGATTTAAAGTTGGTTTCATTGCACAAATAACCCTGTTTTCCTGTATTAACATGAAAATTTGCGTAAGATTCTAAGCTGCTGTTATTGCTAACGTCTAACAATAGACCTTCACTTGTTGATTTGCAAAAAGTTGAAACGAAATTATCGATTCCAAAATTTTCAATCAAATTATGTATTTCGTTATTTTTTCATTTTGATTAACCATTTCATTAAAAAAATGCGTTTGCATAATCTATCTTCCGGCAGTCGCATCAGCCTTTTATAGTATGACATTCTTTGGCGGGTTATAAAAGCACTAACTGGCTCCCAACCGAGTTCAAGCAGTAAAGCAGACCTAGGAATATTCAATTTTGTACTTAGTACAATTTTAGCCGCGCGGTATTGCCAGCTATCAATAGCGGCAGTATTTATCACAAACAACGGTGCCCAAACAGCACATGCATGAGTTAGGGCAGGTCTAAGAACAGAGTTCCAGAGAGCATCGCCAAAATTGACCCTGTTAAAGTCACCATGTTCAGCAAGAACGCGTGTTAAGTAGTTTAACATATTTTCAATTTTCTCTTTAAGATAATTATATACATGATAGTTCGATCTTAAAGCTCTGTTAAAATAATAGCAAAGGTATTTATAGTCGTTCACTTCGCTGATATCTTCATTACCAAGAAGCCACTTATTGTCGGGATTCAAACGTTTTCCGACAACGAGGACTTTTGATTTTTTGGTATTAAATTTTAAATTCCACTTATTTGCAAAACACACAAACACTCCAAAAACAACACTCGAAACTAAAGCACTGACAATGTGAACCCTAAAAAATAAATCTAAAAAGTGATAGGATTAGAAAATAACAAAATACCGAAGTTACTGTCAATTTATTTTCTGCGCATTTCGACAACTTATGTCTCATCGGTGCAGATAAAACCAAAACATTTGGAAGTCAAATCACCAAAAACGTGTAAAAGCTGATAGATTACAAATAACCAAAATGATCTAAATGGAAAATCCAAAGTTCAGCTAAGGACAGAGCTATGCATGAGTGAGATACTCTTTAGTTTTAAACAAAATTTTGTAAAATTTTAAATATTGCAAGGTTCAACAAAAGCATTCGCTACTGAAACCATTAGGACAGTTTCACTTTGACACAACAGTTCTCTTTAAGAATTGTATCGTTTAGATCCGTCTGTCATCCAATACTGCTGCAAGTAGGGGAAAGGTTGACACTTAACATATAAGTTCTGTAGTATAGTTTGAAAATAAAACTCCTCATCATTAATTGTGTTTGATTTGATTGTATCAATATCAACTAAGGTCCAGGTGAGCGGAACAAGCTCTTGAGGGTTCTTGTTGATAGTGATGGTGAATTAATCAACAATGTATGATAACATGTCACGGTTTTGTGATGGAATTCTTTGATTTGTTCGATTCTTCATGTAAGTATTTTTTCTGAATTTAATGACAGTTTGTTGAATTGACATGAGTTGATACCTTAATAGAAAAAATAAAAAACGTGTTATCAATCTATTCCAGTATGTTTTTTACCAATATCAAAATTAGAAATTTTCACGTTGAAATGAAGTTTACCTCCGAATTTACCTCATTTCATATTGCCATATTTTACAGGGATTGCTTAACGGCTAATACAACGAATAATCAAGACTTAGACATCTCTTATCTATACAGGTAAAATATGCATCTACATGTACATCTTTTCATGCACATTTTTGTCGATAATAATGATGCAGCTTTTTATTTTCATTTCGTATTTGATGTTATTTGTTATGGTTTTATACATTATAATCATAGGAAAAAGAAGAAGGGAATGTGTCAAAGAGACAACGACCGAAAGGGGAGTAATAACAACTCAAGCAATGGCAAGCCAAAATTGACAAAAATACCTAATTTATCAATATTAAAAAATGAATTATAAATAATAACAATTGAATTCTAAATATTAATAAATCAATTATAAATATTAACAATTCATCTATGAATATAGATAAATCAATTATAAATATAAACTAGAAAACATGAGGGGACTTTATAAACCTAAGTGGATGTTATAAATCGGATAATGGTTTTTATGAAATAAAAACGATACGCTAGGCTATGGAATAGCCTTGGATAGAAAATTGCGTGTTTGATTGACAAGGGTGTGGTGGCTCATGATGTATTTGTAAACTCAAATCAATAATTTTCGTTATTTTTGTCATGTCGGATTCTACAACTGGACCATGTACAGCTCGCTGATCACTCTTAGATAAAATCACAATTTTGTAAAATGGTAAAACTGGAGAAATTAAATGTTGTTCTAGCGTATTAAATTCTTCAAAAAGAGCTTTATCCATTTCTAAATTATTTATCATTGCTTACACGCATAAGAGTTACACGTTTTACACACAATATGCTTCTCTCCTTTTAACATTTCTTTCAACCTCTCATCTTTTGCATTAAATTCTTTCTCGTGTACTTGGCATCGAAACATAAACATTTTACAGCACACACAAATAAACGCCGGTAGCTCTTTATTCTTCCGCAAAACACACAATTCTATCTTATTCCACCTTTCGTTCTCCATTGCTTAATTATCTCCACAAACTACAATCATGCTTGAAAAGTCTTTTATAGTATTTGTATATTATTGATTATTGCACAATACCTCATCTTTATTTATTAACTTCTGGTTTTAAATTTATACATTACTGTTCTTATTCTTTTTATCATATCTATATTTATAAATCTGGCTAAGCGATATTGCAATACAAATCCCATCATCCTCTACGAACATGTTCCCAGTACCACCTATAGTAAATGTTTATAATACTTTTCAACTTCCACAAGGAAACAGAAAAATTAAACCCCAACCCTTTTTATCAGGACGAAGCTGGACGCCATTTTGATTTCGAGAATCTGAAATTCCTATTGGTCAATAGTCTTCTGCGCAAGCCGGTACTCCTCACCTCACCCAAGAACTATCTATATAGCTAGGCTATTCCATAGCCTAGCTAACAATTCATTTATTGATTTTATAACTCATTTGTTAATATTAACAAATCATTTATAAATATGTATAACCCATTTATTGATATTAACAATTCATTTATTAATATTTTACAATTAAATTACTAATATTATTAGTTCCTTTTCAATATTAACAACTTAAATATAAATATTTATAAATAATTGTTATTATTATATACTTAGTTAAAATATAATTAAAATTTTACTCCCAGATAAAACCAGATGATTTCAACAAAAATTGACGAGCGGTTTCATATGACATCGTTATCAACTGCTTCTGGTGATTATCGCATGCCTTTCCGTCAAAACTCTGAAGCTTTATCACACGCAAGTTCGTGTATTTCCGTAAAAACGATAAAAAAGTATGATAACAAATACTTATTACTGCATTTTCTAAGTATGAATATATTTTTCAGCTGAAAATCCTTTTACAGTTGAAGTTTATGATAAAAATATCAGATATCATTTTTCACCATGCAGGCCTCGGTCATTAAATCATCCTTCGAATAACGGCTTTCGGGCTGATATAACGACGGGTGTAATATTAAAAATGCCATGTAATAATCTATAAATATTTATGAATTAATTGTTAATATTAATAAAGGATTTATTAATATTTATAATTCATTTATCAAATATAATTCAATAATGAATATTTAAAATTCAATTACATGTATAGATATTTTAAAAAATATAGTATAGATATCATTAATTAAATGTTAATATTAATAAATGTTAATGAGCCATTTTTCTACTTTGGCTTGCCATAATCATGTGTTCATTCCACCTATTCGAACATTTTGAAATCTATGGTAAAATTTAAAGATATTCATGTTGGAATAGGTGGAATTATTGTGTAAACATTTGACAAACATTGGATTAACCTGTATACATTGTTTAATTAAAATGGTTAATTACAGGTAAAATATATATAAATTCAAATAAATATTTCTTTCATTTCCAAAACAGAAATATAACTTTATACATTGGAGAATTAAAATATTTAGAACTCGCAAGTTATCCAGTTTAATAAATAAAAAGTTAAATGCTCTTTACATATGTAACAAGCAAAATTCATTTTTGAAGTGCATAGATAATGATTCCAACACAATAAAATATTTCAATTAAAAACTTATCCAAAAAAAAATCATAATAATAAATAGACATAGATGAAGCATTGTTCGACATCTAGCTACAGAAGTTTTACGGTCGACATCACGATCTTGTGGACCGCTATGAGATATCTGTTTCCCAGATGACAACAGATCTTTCTCTTTGCCACTAAAGTTTGATTTTCCTCTACCGGATTTGACTTTACTACCGGAGTTGACATGTTCAACACGGCGGGTGTCTTATAAGAAGCAGGAGATGCTTACTCTACCGGCGCACCTGATCTCACCCATGGTTTTTATTGGGTCCGTGTTGTTCATTTTTATATATGTGCGTGTCTTCATTTTTATTTTTCTGTGCCGTGCTCATTTTATGTCTTCGTTTCTTCGTTTTCCCGACGTTGCCATTGTCCTTGGATTGTTCGGTTCGGTTCTCACTTACTTTCCAACCAAACCAGTGCTAGGGTTGTTTTAGGGCAAATTGTTGAAGGCCTCATGGTGAACTAAAAATGAAGAACAAAAATAAATAGGCTTTGTCTCATGTGCATTTACTCCATATTCTTTTATTATTTATAATTGTAAAAACAGTTCATTTCAATCAATATGTAGTAGCTAACTGGCGGCTTCAGTGTTATGAAAGCTGGTTTTCAAACTAGCAAGTCGGCCAACAATTTATCTATATTTTCTTATCTTTCATACACGTTTACTAATAGTTGTATATTGGATGTAGGTGAAGAAACCCCTAGTCCCCAGGAAATCTCGAGATTATTGTCAGCCGGGCAATATAATCTATGCAATATATAGTCCATGCTTGTCAACAGACAATGGTTTCCTGAACCTTAGTCTAGTTTCTTGCAGCAATTGGTAATTTTCAATTCAAATCAGTAAATATAGCCTTCACTGTGAGTGGAACTGTAGAAATCCTGAAGAAAAGTATAATTTTTGGAACTAATAACCCCATGTCCTGGAGGAAACTTAGACTTAGCTTCAGATGCTCAATGTATCCAAAGCTTTGCATGTAATAGTTATACACTTCCAAATTTGAAAATTTATTATCTATAATGTATCTTTATAACTTTATAATATATTTCTAAGCCAAAACATTTGTTTGCTGCAGAACACCAGGAATTGAGATAAGAAAGCCCAAAGTTTCTCACCCGCAACGCCCAAACCTTGTTTCTCTAAATTTTGGTGAATTTCGCTAGCAACAGATGCATGCAATTTATTCATTAAAAAGATATTTATTCATTTTTTTATGAATTAATTCTTATATAAAAAATTACTTCACCTTCAATAAAATATAAGAAGATAAAATAACAATTATTTAAAATAATATATATCTTTTGATTTTTACAAAAATGAATTGATGATTGAATACATTGAGTCATTAAAAGGGAAATCCCTTATCTTTATAGTAGAGCAATATTTAAAAAAAGTATTTGGTAGTAAAATAATTATTTATATATCTTGTGACTTTAAAATCATCTTCAGGTAGATTTACCTGTAAAATTAATTAATCACTAATTATTGTAATAATATATTATGCTATAACAACATCTATTGTTCTTTGCATGTTGGAATACCTAAAATATCTAATTTCAAAATGTTGGAATAGCTAGAAGACACCGTCATTACAAATAAGAATAGAAAACAATAGGAAAAATGAAAGGATATAGAGTGAATGTACTTGTGACCAAAAACGCACACGATACATAGAAAACTCCAGTTTATCAAGGACAGGGCTTTTATTCCTGTCTACATCTTGATGTCGCCTGAGGGTCTTCAAGAACGGGTGAACAATATTCACCCCTCAAGCGAGATCAAGAAGGCCCCTAGCGTGCACATAAGCGGTATTCTTTACAAAAATTATAGCTTACTTTTAAGAGAATACATGAAACATTAGCCTTTAAACAAAAATGAATGAATGAATAAATAAATGAACAAGATAAGATATGGATAAACTCATATCCAAGGATACTCGATTGTTCACACACCTCTTATACCTGTACAATTTTGAAAAGAATCATTTTCAAACAAACAAAAACAAAACAAAAAGATGCGTTTGTGTTTATGAATTTTTTTATTTCATTTTTATAAGGTTCGTTTCTTTGGATTCTTCTTGTCGTAAGCTCTCAGGATCACCATTAGCCTTTTCTGTTTCTTAGCAATATGGAAAATTGGGGGGGGTCAAAAGTGCAGATAATACACAGTTAGATGCCTGTCAATATCTAGAGACATACAGAGATAAGAAACTACTCGAAATCATAACGCATGTAAACTTGCGCCAATGATGCAACACTAGAATCCGTTCGGAACTCCTCGTAATTTTAGTCAAAGTTTACTTGTACGGGCACAATGTTCCGATGGTAAAGTTATTGTTTTTACTGATGCATCGTCATTTAATAATTGTGCTAACCTGATATTACAATTAATATCCATGACAATTTCTCAATATTCAATAAAAAAACGTTTTGTTGACATATATGTAGTTTTAATTAAAATTACAGGTATTTGGAATTATAAATCGACTTACCTCACGCAAGGATTTGTATAGCACTATACAAATCCTTGCCTCACGGGAAGTTTCGCACACGCGTGTTATTACCGATTTTTATTTGTCTTTGCAACATGTAATACAATCACTAATTTGACAGATATTTGTGAGCATAGGGTTCTTTTCTATTTCAGTTTTGTTTGCAGCTTGATTGTTTGTTTTTTCACATTTCTAATTATTATTTTTGATATGAGGATAGGTATAATCTATGTGGAAGCGAAGCTGAATTCACTCGCTGAAAAACTGTTGCATACTGTAGGCCTTCCCTTTGTCAGTATTTATCAGGG